>JAXIVD010002166.1:15000-57500 GCA_036785275.1 Cancer borealis
CCACCACCACCACCACCACCACCACCACCACCACCACCACCACCACCACCACCACCACCGTGTCGCAGCGTTACCAAGGTCTTTCTTTCCCTCCATCTCCTCGACAGCATTTCTCTTTTGAGGCCTCGATCTTTATTTTTTCCTCCTCCTTCACGAGACAAAGGGTAAATGTGAAGCACTTTGGGAGTAGCGTCGAGGAGAATTATCGTCTGTTGTGGGCTTAGGATGGAATAAGTGAGGTGAGAGAGACCCTAGTTGTTGATTTATTGCTATTAGGTGTCGGGCGGGCGGGAGGGAGGGTGGGCAGGCGGGAAGGACGGGAAACGTGGTGTGGTATGGCTGGCTGGCCGGTGGGAGCTGTACCCAGGTTGGAGACTCGTTGGCGTTTACTACCGATAAGTTAGCCTTCCTGGGCCGTCACAGTGAAGCGAGCTCAGCGTCGGAATGGCCCAACAGATTTATCGATGCTCGGCTCCTTTTATACATCAGACTTAGCAGAGCATTCATAAAAATTTGGTCTTGGCTTTTGGTTGGCGGGAAGAGGCGAGTGCATGATTTAACGCGTCATGCCTTTGGTTTTACGAAGGCAGGTTTTGTTGTGCCTCTGAGTGTTCACCGCTGGAATGGACTTTGTTATCTCGCCTCCCTTGGATTTACCAGACGACGTGAAGATGATGCTTACATAAAGGGAGATGGAAAGGAAGGAAGGAAGGAAGGAAGGAAGGAAGGAAGGAAGGAAGGAAGGAAGGAAGGAAGGAAGAAAGGGAAGGAAGGAAGGAATGAATGAATGAAGGAAGGAAGGAAGGAAGGAAGGAAGGAAGGAAGGAAGGAAGGAAGGAAGGCCTCTTGGTACTCAGGCTAGGATGGGACGCGGCTTACGGAGACAGGACTCAGTCGCTTACCACGCACGGTTCATCTACTCTGCGTACTTTTTAACATCTCTTCCTTTGTACAGCTTGAAGGTTTAAAGAGGAGGAAAACCATCTGCATAACCTCGACGACCTTGCCTGACCAGTAGTGACAATGGTGTTCTCGCTCACTGAGAATCGAGGTCCGTCAAGAAAATTGCACGAGTATTGCTTTTTGTAGATGAGGGACGCCACATTTCCTTTTTCCATGTGGTGAAGGGAAGCCGGGTGGATAGACGATCCATACAGTAATTTCAGCCTAGTGTTATCATCGTCATCATAAGGTATATCGTGTTGTCATCGTCGGTGTGTGTTGTTCCGCTGTGCCGCCTTGGATCAAGGGAACACGCTCGACAATGACACCGCCGGCTGTCATCAGAGCACGTAATGAAAGTGGAGAGTTGCCAATCAAGAGTCAGGGAGAAGAGGAGCCGCGGAGTGACTTATGCATCCTGATTAGACGACCATTGTCTGACAATACTTTTACAGGCGACAATTGAGGTCCCAGGGGTAAGGGGAGAGGGGGAGAAGGAGCTGACTGTAGGGAGAGAGAAGGATTCCCACGCCGAGTCACAAGGGCAGAGAAGAGCTAGTGGAAGGAAACTACTGAAGCGAAAGCACCTTGCCCTTGTGCATGACTCCAAGGCAGCCACGTCGCAATTATAACTAATGAACAACATAATTTATCGGTGTTTGTTTTAGCAAGACGACGTGATGCATGCAGACTGTTAAGTTCAGATTCAAGCAGCAGCACACACGCTTCCTGGGTGTTGCCTTCGTTTCACTCTTCGGGCCGCTTCCCCCACCGGCTTGCTCACCAATTACTCCTTCATTACCATTTTCTCTGCACCGTAATAGCCACTTCCCTTCACCACTTAGTCGTATTCGCTTCCCAGAGATCATAATGTTTAAGGCAGTCCAAATACCTCATATCCTGTCCCTGGTATCGTCAGAGCACTCCCTCACGTACTACTCTCCCTCTGAGGGCCTGATCGTCCACACCCACCGTCCCCCCCCCATCCCCCATCCCCACCACCACCACCTCTCAGCCCTCCACGCCAGTCCACGCCGCGTTGAACTAATGTAAATCTTGCCTAAGTATCCAACAGACTGACAAATTTTCTGCTGTGTTTGAAGGAATCACAGCTACCATTCGTGCTCCCGGACGCTGTGTAATGTTTGTGTGGAGAGTAACATTTTTCGTGATGATTTTTTTTCATAAGATATAAGTGTGAGTAAGTATTTGTTTCATCCGTCACTCATCCCTTACTTAGCACGGATGGTTTGTAGTGTGTGTGGAGTGGTCAGTGTCCCTCATGTCCTTCCTTCCTTCCTTCCTTCCTTCCTTCCTTCATTCCTTCATTCATTCATTCATTCCTTCCTTCCTTCATTCCGTCCGTGTTTTTGTGATGGTGGAGGAAAGGACGTGCAGGGAACCAAGGACTGGAGGTTGGGTGTTCCTGTTGTTGTATCACATCCTAGAGTGGAAGATTTATAACGTTGTCAGTCTGTTTAGAAGTATAGAAACCAGATGCACTCTCTCTTTTTTCTTTCTCTCATTATCTCTCTCTCTCTCTCTCTCTCTCTCTCTCTCTCTCTCTCTCTCTCTCTCTCTCTCTCTCTCTCTCTCTCTCTCTCTCTTTCATATGCGTACAGGATTTAATGGTGGAAGAATGTTGGTCGCGTGTATGTATGTGTGTGTGTGCGTGTGTGTGTTGCATCGTTGTGGACGAGGTCTGGATTGTAAGTAAGTAAAGGCAAAAATAACTGCATTGTATACGAGAACGGGAGAACCCCAGGACCAGGAGGCGAAAAGTACTAATGAAGGGGAGAGGAAAACAATGGAAGATTTAGTTGAGGGAAAGCGGAAGGTAGATATAAAGGCCGGAGGAACGGGCGGGGAGCTGAGGCTACTGAACGGAAGGGAAATTTAAGAGAATCGGGGAGAGAGGCTTCTGGCTTGGAGGAGGGGGGTAGGGGAAGGGAGGGGTGGGGATGGGAGGGGAGAGGAGGGGAGGGAAGGGGAGGGGAGGGGCTTCCTCCTGCCGGCCGCTCGGTAGCCCCACAAACCACACTTTTGCCCTCGAGTTAATTCCCCTAATTAAATTCCGCCTGTGGAATATTTTTCGAGAGTATTGTAACAAATAGAGCATCGTAAAGTATATTCAAATCCTGTATAATTCACGATCATTACATGACTCATTTCAGATCGTTTTAAATGCCTTTTGTGTCTGGGGAAAAATAGGTTTTATTGCTAAGCCGGAGTCATTATTTGTAGCCCAGGCTGGAAAAAAATCTCTCCAAGTCGCTGGTATTCTGTGGCCGCGCTAACTAACACCCGGGAACTATTGCACAACACAACACAACAACACAACAACAACAACACACCGACGAAGGCAAGCCCTACGCCGCCGTGCAACAGGTGCCGGGGTGCTGCGGGGGGGGGGGGGGGCAGTGCATAGACACGTCTGGCTACGCTTATCTATTATTACTTTTATCTTCCTCAAGTCTGCAAGCTGCCCCTGATCCCGCCCGTCCAGCTCCAGCTCTACCCAGCCAACCAACCAACCAACCCGCACGCCCGTCCGCTCGCCCGCCGACACACCCCGCCCATCACCGCTTGTCTGGGGTAGTGAACCAGCCTCCATAAGTCAAGGGCATCCATGTGAATCCTTTAAATTAATGTTATGTTCTCTTCAGATCCCCCCAGTGTAACTTCGGATACGACCAAAGAAATAATAATACGTTGCATCACCCTCTGTGTCCATCACGCTGGTCGATGTAATGACACTTATTACCGGACGAACCAAAGCTCAGGGCTCAGCGCAACTTAGATATTTCACTGCACTTTAAGAGGCCAACACTGACAATCTTACCGACGGACGGACTAATGATATAACCGAGTCTTTCCTAAATTGCAGGGTATTGGGGACCACTTACGTCACAATGACTCGCTCGCTCTCCACCGGCCTCTCCCTCCTCCACCTCGTCGCCGCTGCCTCTCCTCCTCCGCCTCCTACTTCACCTCCACCTTCTCTTACCTCACTAGTTCGTGTCTCTCTCTCGCTGCTGACAGTCTTTGTGGTCATATGTCTCATTGTGGAGAGGGAGAGAGAAAGAGAGAGAGAGAAAGAGAGAGAGAAAAATAGTGTCGCGTTTAAGGGGTAATCGTAAATTTTTTTGCTGGGTTACTATTGTGTTCGTTTTTCACGTTCACTGCATGACTTACCTGCCATGTGAGGACGAGGACGAGGTGAGAGAGAGAGAGAGAGAGAGAGAGAGAGAGAGAGAGAGAGAGAGAGAGAGAGAGAGAGAAAGAGAGAAAGAGAGAAAGAGAGATAGTGTTCCGTCTTGTATTATATTTGTTTACAACTTAACCGGTTACCAACATATTCTCATTTTTCTCTTTCTTTCTTTTTTTTCGTCAGAGTTAACTTGGCCAGCAAAAGTCAGAGAAAGGGGCGGAGCAGTGATGGATTTGTGGAGGGGAAGATATGTGTGTGTCGGAGTTATGTGAGGAAGGGTGAAGGCGGGAAAGATCGAGGTGCAATAGAGAAGGGAGGAGAAAAGAGGAAGGGAGTTGCAGGAGGCGTGGAGGATGATGTGGCGTGGAGGATAGATGGGGGCGAGGCGTGGGGGGGTGGAGAGAGAGAAGGAGAGAAGGAAAGAGGGAGAGAGAGAAAGAGAGAGTAAGAGACTGTAGGTGTAGTTTGAAATAAGGTATAATAGAAGTGTGTGTGTGTGTGTGTGTGTATGCGTGTGTGCGTGTGTGTGTGTGTGTGTGTGTGTGTGTGTGTGTGTGTGTGTGTGTGTGTGTGTGTGTGTGGTCTGAAGTGAAGAGGTGGGAGAACTAACACTGTTGCTGGGGGTCTGGGGATCATTTCCTAGCCGTGAACATGTAATTTTGGTCTCATAAAACTACATCAGCGTCTTTCGTACTTTGTGTTCTCCCCAACGAGGCTCAGAGTCCCCGGCACCGCGCATTGCAACCTCACGTCTGTCCGTCTCCCTGCTCGCACGTCACGGCCAGACGGCAACTAGGGGGCCACTGACGCTGCAATGGCTCGGCTCACCATACACTTTCAATGGGATACGTTCATGCATGTGTGTGTGTGTGTGTGTGTGTGTGTGTGTGTGTGTGTGTGTGTGTGTGTGTGTGTGTGTGTGTGTGTGTGTGTGTGTGTGTGTGAGCCGCTAAACACGAGGGGGGCCTTTAAATTGTTAATATTATACGTTATCGATTAAAACTTGATAAGCGTATACCATTTAGATCTGAAACGCTTCTAAGGTGATGTACTAACATTCATTCAAGAGTCAAATACCGTGAACAGTCTTGGCACACCTGGAACAATGCATTTAAGGAACACTAAAATCACCAATGGGATTCTTGCTTCCTTCACCTGCTCACAATACTTTCCTGAAATGTCACCTTGTCGCCTTATCCCGAAACACAGATGTAGTGGATTAGCTTGATATATATATTTATTTTTACTATATAACATACTAAGAACAAATAATTTACACGCCCCCCAGAACTAATAACCTAAACTACAATCCTAGATATTGCATTCACCTTGCTATTGATGGAACGAGTCAGTTGTTAGTGAATATGTATAACCTCTTGGTATAAGTGGTGTAACTGTTGCCCTTGAACGTGTCTTCCTTCCCTTGTGATGTGACAGGAACGTGCTTATGTGGAAGGGATTGCCTTGTTATTAATTTCTTACGTGCCTGACCAAGTCTTGATGTTTTTGCTGCAGCGGCTCCTCTGTGCTCACTTAATTATCCGTCTCCGGTGCCTGTGTCGACCAGGAGTTACTGCCTCACAGTCACGGCCATAACAATTAGCCTCCCCTACCATCCCCTACTACCATGTCCACCCCTCCCAGTGCTCTTTCTGTTGGGGAGATGGCGACACGAGAGAGAGAGAGAGAGAGAGAGAGAGAGAGAGAGAGAGAGAGAGAGAGAGAGAGAGAGAGAGAGAGAGAGAGAGAGAGAGAGAGAGAGAGAGAGAGAGAGAGAGAGAGAGAGAGAGAGAGAGAGAGAGAGAGAGAGAGAGAGAGAGAGAGAGAGAGAAAAAAGAAAAAAAGAAAAAGAGATTCTAAGGTACAATCGTTATATCAAGAAAAGACAACTATAGGATTGTATGCTATTGTATTCTGATAATGAAAAAAATTGAGACATGTGCAAATGAAGGAAAATATAGTGTGAATAATGTACAGTGAAGTAAGTACGAGAGGCGAGAAAAAAAGTGTGAGTCTCTGAGAAGCAGCAAGTGTGGTCATGTTGAGGCTGATGCTAAACAAACTCTTAGTTCAAGGTTCAGGGAAGACGAGATTCAATTACAAGTATTAGAAGTTTCCTCATAACTCGACAAAATGTCAAGGCATGACCACTTAAGGATCATGAACATTTTTTATCTATGATTTTATCTCTATCAGGAAATCTATTTTTGGAATACTGAACAATACCATAATGATAGTGCATATATATATATATATATATATATATATATATATATATATATATATATATATACATATATATATATATATATATATATATATATATATATATATATATATATACATATATATATATATATATATATATATATATATATATATATATATATATATATATATATATATATACATATATATATATATATATATATATATATATATATATATATAAATAGATGGATAGATAAATAGATAGATAGATGGATGGATGAATAGATACATATATAGATATGTAGATAAGAAGACAGACACACAGACAGACAGACAGAAACACAGATAGATAGATAGATAGATAGATAGATAGACAGACAGACAAATATATATAGAGTATATCCATATATATATATATATATATATATATATATATATATATATATATATATATATATATATATATATATATATATATATATGCATATTCTTTTGTTTAGTTTATTGATGTTTTGACATTAGATTTTGGTTGTTTCGGCTCCACTGGAGGGAGAAAGAGAGGCAGGACGTAGAGTGGGAAGGAGGGAAGGGTGGAAGGGTAGGGGTGTCGGGTAGCCGGGGTGAGGTGCACGTCCTCCTAACATCCCTCACACACAATTACATTTCTTTAATTTCTTAGAATTACCACAAACATCGAGATAAAAGTTATGATCTCTCACAATGGCCGTGCGATGGCCACTCGGGACCGACAATTTTCATAGCACAAGATAATTACACCCTCGGTCATGATGTGCTGCCGTAACAGCCGTCATCATGGAGCTTTTGTATTATACTGTTTCAGGGATGGGTCTCGTCCCTACCTTCCCGTTCCTTCCCGTCCCTCCCCTCCCTTCCCTTCCCTTCCCTGTTATCCACTCTCTCCCGCTATCACTCCCTCCCTTCCCTCCCTCCCTCACCCCGCCACAAGCACACTATGAACATGACTGGCGGAGATGAGCTTTAGTTAGTCAGCCTTTCAGCCAGTCTCCACGCGGACACGAGGTGCAATTTGGTGTTATAAGCTTTGACAATTATCAGCTTTCTCCGGAAGTTTTAGTAATATGGAGGGACGCCTTTCTCTTAGCCTCGCGGGGATGAGAGGAAGAGGAAGTGAAACAAATACAAGGTTTGATATAGGTGATACTTGCCTGCGTGTGGGATTGGTTATGGTCTGTTGGATAAGTAAGTAGTAGTGAAAATGTATGTCTCATCCACCACCACCACCACCACCACCACCACCACCACCTTCTCCTCCACCACTGTCTATTCCCCTCGTACACCTCCCGTCACACACCCATCAGTCTGACAATCTCCTACAACCCCAAGCCTCCCTCCTCTCGTCCGCCCTCGACCCACCCTCCCCTCCCCCTTGCGCCCCCCCTTGCCCCTCACAATGCATGCGAGGGGTCGACTAGCGGGTCGTCTCAGGGGGTCGCTACAAATGACTCTTGAGACAAAGTTTATCGTCTGACTGCATTCGTGGCGGCTGAGCTTGCTTGAAATATTTATGAAGCAATTAAGTCTTAAGTTTGATTTGTACATCTATTATCCAGCTGGCTATTGGGAATGACTATTGCTGTTCATTGACGTCGCGCTCATTAATTAATTCTAAAACTAGAATCAGGTGCATTAGTCAAGGAATTAGTTCACTCGATGGGGTTCAAAGGGATGAAAAAGAGAGCCATGAAGGTGTGTGTGTGTGTATGTGTGTGTGTGTGTGTGTGTGTGTGTGTGTGTGTGTGTGTGTGTGTGTGTGTGTGTGTGTGTGTGTGTGTGTGTGTGTGTGTGTGTGTGTGTGTGTTGTGGACGTTCTGTAAACACTTGGCCAAACTAAAGGTCATGCGAAGCGGAAGTGGTGAGGAGGCGAGGTTATTGTTGTTGGTGAAGACACGAAAAACACACAACATATTGCATTGTGTGTGTCTGAGGCGGCTCCGCGTGGGTGTTGCCGAGGATCCATAAACGGATGATGAACGTGGAGTCTCCGGCCCAATCAACAAAGGGTCAAGAGGGTCGTAACAGCTAATTGCGATTGGACTAAATGTATGAGGTGTATGATGAAGAAAATTGTGGCTCAGGAAAATAGGAAACTCTTCGCGGCTGTTTGCGTTGAAACTTAATTTTTGTGTCAACGTGTACACTATTAATTGATTAAATTTGAATGGAAAATTGTATGATCGTATGGTAATTTTAAGGGAATTTACTAACTAAATATATGATAGAGAAAATAAGGGAGAATAGATTTATGATGTCAATTTTCGTTTTATTTGGAAAGTAAATGTTTAGAAGCATCAATTTAATTGATTTACATATATCCTCTTATCACCTTTCTACACACAACACTTTACACACAACTGGTTTTAATAAGTACTCGTTTGAGATACTTTTAAATGAGCAAAAGAATTCTGGCAGACTTATTTAATTTGTTGTAAGTTCGGCCATGACAGCGTGGAGAGGAACTCATCATCCAGACCCACTTAGGAGACATCTGTACGCTTTGTCCCTCGCTCCAGCTGCCTCCTGCAACTTCCAAACACTTGAGTCATTTCTGGCATCTAAATCGGAGTAAGAAATCTACGCCTCGCTGCGTCTTCTCGGAGAGTCGCCCATATGGATGGTGTGAGTGGAGGCGAATATACTACGGAAGCCCAGGTGTTGTATAAAACCTTTTAAAATCTTAGTTTATATGATGACAGCGACTATTTTTGCGCTGTTACTGTTTCCTTTGTTTTAAGTCGTCTGACAGATTTGTGATCCCGTGGAAAAAGTGGATGTTTGCCAGTCTCGGGGCTAGAGTTCGGCGAGAAGCACAGTGGTCACCGCAGTCAAGGGAACTTTCACAAACCATCTCGGCGATCTCAGACCAGCCCATCGCTGCTACAGGAATTCAGAATAATAAGCCTTTGATGGGAACACACATTGCCATCGGAGGCTGGTAACTAATAAATAAGAAAGATGGTCCCTAAATATCTAAACTTGGGCGGCAAATCACGAAACAGAACGAAACAGTCAGGAAACTTGGCGTACAGTGTCGTAAAAAGGGTAACTTACAGCCTCACCTGGGCCGGACGTCTCCCTTACGCTCGCTCACGGGCCCAGACGCTGAACGAAGTGAACCGTATTCCTTCGATTATTTTGTCCGTGAAGATGAGTTATTGCAGTCGTCTCGGGGTGAATTATTCCTCGCGATTCATAGAAAAGGAAAGAAAAAGTAAGGAAGACTGTAACTGTAGGCGAGCCAAGTTTGGTATCTGGCGTCGCAGCTTCTGGCAGGTGAGCGGCAGGAACAAAAACGTTGAACTCTGAATCGTCGGGACTTCCTGCGTTCAAATGACACGTTTGAAATATACTCGGAGGGATATCACCACAAATAAAAACGATATGATACAAAACTTATAGTTCAAAATATCGGATTTAAATATAGTCGAGGTGAGTGAGTGCCTGGCTGGCCTTGTCTGCCGCGACGGACGACCACTAGACATGAATTGCAGGAAATGATGATTATCTTGACAAAATGAATTGCAGAGGATGAAGGGGGTTAATCAAATGAATATCAGGAATAATACAGAGTCCGTGGATGATTGGCGGTGTCGGTCTGGATAACAGTGCTTAAATTAGTTTTCCATAACTCGGGGCAAAATTCCTGAAATTACTTTACGATTACTTGGATAAAGATTAGGTTGCGTTGACTCCATGCGAGGGCATGATTGGTTGCTTGGAGTAGATCTTGTGATTGGTCATTTCTGATAGTTCAGCTATTGGTTGGTACCAATTCGTGTTGTAATTGGCTGTGACGGGAAGGAAGATTGAATGACAGCGGCTCGAGCAGCCTCAGCGCGGCGAGACCAACGACTGTCACACCGATAATAACAATTTGTGGAGGTCACGGGCAAGGCGGCAGAGTGGTCCGCGGAGGGCGAGGACCACCGTAAATGGCAAGGAGAACTAAGGTAATAAGAGGAGCTTTGAATTACGATAATGAGCAGCCAGATGAATACTAGTAATAAATGACATTATGTGGCACAAATTTTCTTCAAGTTATCTATTTTTTTTCTGTTCTTGTCTCGTGGTGTGCAAGGCAATGAACTAACTGTATGACGGCGTGAGTGAGAGTGATCACCGCGCGCCCGACACTCTCAAGGCGGATTGTCTGCCACGAAGTCTCAACACAATGATTCTTCCATTTCTTTTCTCCGACATTGTGACTCGCCCAACCCAGTGTTTAGCTGCCGTCACTCACCAGCGGGTTTTGCCTACATGGTGAGTGAGGCTTTTTGCGTCGCGCGACGGACGTGGCGACGCTGCCACTCATACGACTTGGGAGCAAAAAAGGACACATTCAGCATCTGGTCACCTTTGGAGTACAACAAGTGGGCGAACTGTTTCAGCGGAAGGCTTGGACACGCTTTCGACAAAATAACATATAATAACCCTGATTTAGAAGGACCTCACCTGCACTTCAAGGAGGGGACGCAGCACGACGCCATTATTATTAAGAAAATTAAACTTTTCTTCAGGCTGAGCAACGGGATGTCCTGTTGCTTTCGATATTTGTAAGTGGGGTTCGGAGAGTAACATTAATATTTTGTCTATTTTTGAAACAGTTGGTTGACGTTGTTTTTATGTGCATCTAATTTCAATGTAATTCTTGCCATCATTGTGTGTTTGGTGCCTTGTGTACTTGTTTAATGACTAATCAACCTGAACAAATCGTACACATGTTGAGGGAGTTTTTGTGTGAGGCCTCAACACACTCTTTTCAGTTTCATCGCGGGAAGGTGAATGAACCTGGAAAAAAAAGTGACAATCGATGCAAAAAAAGTTGTAAAAGTATGTGTGTATGTGTGTGTGTGTGTGTGTGTGTGTGTGTGTGTGTGTGTGTGTGTGTGTGTGTGTGTGTGTGTGTGTGTGTGTGTGTGTGTGTGTGTGTGTGTGTGTATTTATGTATGTATATGTATGCATGTAATATTCCCTAAACATAACACTTTATAATACTAGTCTCCATATTCCTTGCCTGCCACAAAAGGCTAAAACAGACGAAGCCAGAAAGCTGCGAACACTTCTGAAAACTTGGTTCTATCTATGAACCAAGAATAACGAGGGAAGGAATTCCTTTTTACATTATATCTTTTATAATATTTTTTGACAGTGTTATTTTAATCTTTTACTTTTTAAATTTGTTTTTATATTGAATTTTTTGGCCTTTTTTGTGCATGTCATACACACCCACACCCAGTGGGTGTGGGTGTGGGTGTCACCCACACCCACAAACACACCCACATCTACCTACACACACACACACACACACTCATCCACATCCACCCACACCCACCTACGCACACCCACACACCCACACCCATCCACATCCACCCACACCCACCTACACACACACACACACACACACACACACACACACACACACACACACACACACACACACACACACACACACAGGCAGCGGGTGAGTGGGTCCTGTAGATGCAGGACTTGAGTCACACTGAGCCGCCTCCGTGAAGGAGACGCTGGTTTGTCATCCTGATGTAGTACGAGCATAGCCTCCACCTTCCTCCCTCCTTCTCACATCCTCCGCCACCACGCCCTGACGTAGTTTTGCGATGATTCTGAAGAGTGTTACTGTCTGCCAGACAATTGGCTTTGTGATTCTCACACATATGTTGTTAGATTTATGCCCCTGAGTTATGACTTAAAAATGTTCACATCACTGTTCCATTTCAGCTTCATTAGTTGAGTTTTCTTGAATATCCTCTTTGTCGTATTTCTTCTCAGTGTATTATAATCAGCCAATTGTCGTCTGATGACAGGAAATTCCAATGTAATTTTCTATATTGTGGATGATCCACCTTTCTTTACTTTGTCTCGGTCACGCTCGCCGCCGTCCCTGTTCCTGTGGTGCCGGGGTCCCGATGGCCTCCGAGTCCCAGCTGGGCTGTCGCGTAGCGCCCCTTGTTGGCCCCGTGGGACCACTGATTCAAGCATTTATAGATGTTTTGCTCGTGTTTTCTACTACAAACCGATTTTTCTGTTATTGTAAAGGGTTTTGTGCACAATGCGTATCACCGCATCACTTTTTGTGTTCGTCGTTGGGGTGCAAGGAGCATCACGATCCTTGACACAGAGGTGCTCGTCTCGGCCTCGCCACTCATAGCTTTTTCAGCATTACATCGTTTGAACACAAGCTCAAAAAAGAATAGTAATGTATATTTTTTCTCTCTCACAGTCCAGGGGATGCCAATAATGACCTGAGGCTCACCGGTACTTGGCCTTCCTCAAGTTGTTGTGGCTTTACATTTCAATCAACAAGCCTCGTTTATTACTTTGTAACAAAGTAAGGCGAAATAAAAAATATACTTTCCTTTTCCATACTGAAAGAGTTTGTGCTCGTTTTAATCATCAAAGTACCTTTCATTCTTTTAGTTGAACTTAGTTTTTCTTTGTCCATAAATTCTTGCAGGGAATTAGAGCGAGAACTGTATGTTTAAGAATGCCCTTTTCTTGCCTTCCCTTTCCTTACACTCCTAGTGTAAGATAGAAGATGTGCCACACTATGTGAGCCACACCAGCCGACACCTCGTGGAACCTGGGAGCCACATATCCCTCACTGGGTTCCAAATTTACGTCAGGTGGGTCCTGGATGTCCCCCTGCCCAGCATCCGGTGTCGCGGGCTCTGATTTCACTCCTGATTAACTGACAATAAACGTCAGAAATATTTTTAATGAATCCTGCTGTGGGAGTCGTGCTCTGAAATGGTACTAGAGGGAGTCTTGTTTTTGCCCAATCAGAAAACAGTTGACGTATACTGCAGCTCGGTCGCCACCCGAGGCGTTAGCTGGCTGGTGATGTCGTCTCCTTGGTGTGGTCAGCCAGCCTCTCCATCCGCACTCTACAATGTTCGGTTATTTCTTCAAAGGTTCATCTCCCTCAGTAAGTAGTTATCTATAGGATGTTTAAGGCAGTGGTAGTGTCAACAGTTCACCTTCCCCGTTGAGCCGCACGCCGCCGGGCAGCGGGAGTCCTTCGTCGGGTCTTTCAGAGGGACAGTCGTTAGCGAGTCAAGTAACCTGACTTATGCATCACGAGCAGCCTTAAAATCTTTTCGCTCTTAATGTTGTTTTTATTGCCTCTGGATCCTACGCGAGCTGGAGCAAATAACGTCAAGTTTGCAGGTAATGGGCAGTGAAACTGATATATGCATAAAAATGCAATAAGTAACGATCAGTTACTGATACATTATCTTGTACCTTCTAAGCAATGGCGTCGTCAAGAATTTTTGTGAAACATAATTGGGAACTTTTTATATTTTGTCATAACATCAAATCATTTCACATATCTGTTCATTTATCGATATACGTATATATATATATATATATATATATATATATATATATATATATATATATATATATATATATATATATATATACATATGTATATAAACACACACACACACACACACACACACATATATATATATATATATATATATATATATATATATATATATATATATATATATATGTATATAGGTATATATATATATATATATATATATATATATATATATATATATATATATATATATATATATATATATATATATATATACAAGTATATATATATATATATATATATATATATATATATATATATATATATATATATACATATATATATATATATATATATATATATATATATATATATATATATATATATATATATATATATATATATATATATATATATATATATATATATATATATATATATATATATATGTGTGTGTGTGTGTGTGTGTGTGTGTGTGTGTTTATATACATATGTATATATATATATATATATATATATATATATATATATATATATATATATATATATATATATACATATACATATACATGTGTGTGTGTGTGTGTGTGTGTGTGTGTGTGTGTGTGTGTGTGTGTGTGTGTGTGTGTGTGTGTGTGTGTGTATCAAACGTTACGGTTAGATGAAGGTGTTTGTCTGGTGTGTTTGTGCGCCTCAGAGCCATGGTTTCCAGATAGTAGTGTCCCTCCGGTGCGACAGGCCGCCTCATTGCTCCAGATTTCTTTGAGCGTTGCAGATTCTGCTGAAAGCGTGAAATTTTGTGGGCCCTTAGTGCTGGCCGGGGCACCTGGCGCGGCACAAGGCCTCCATTTGTCAATCTTACGGCCTCGTTTTCTTGATCAGTTTGCTTGTCGGCAATTTCCAGAGTCGATCGTTACTGCCCTCACGAAAACAATTTCTCGCCGGAGTCAAAGAGTGCCATTGAACGCGTTTGTGTCGGTTTTCTCTCGCAAAGCGGGAAATTTGGTCCCATTTCAACCATTTGGTGAAGATTCATCCTACTTTCTCCTCGACCGTAAACAGAAAAACATCTTCGAGGAAACGTCCAAGACACTCGAGCACGGAAAACGCTTCTTATCGGAGTCTGAGGAAACGAACGAAATGAAACCAGACGACTGACGCGGCAGCGGAAAAAATGTCCAGATCTGAGGGGCTCACCTCGAATGACCCAGGCCGTTAAGTGACCACGGGAACGACCCTGCTGGAGGGAAGGGGGGTAGGTGCCATAAAGTGGGGCCGCTAGGGGGAAGGGGGTGTTAGTAGGGGTGATCGGAGGGTTGTAAAATGACGAGGAGAATAATGAATTTCGCGTTAGTAGTGCCAGGAGAGAGAGAGAGAGAGAGAGAGAGAGAGAGAGAGAGAGAGAGAGAGAGAGAGAGAGAGAGAGAGAGAGAGAGAGAGAGAGAGAGAGAGAGAGAGAGAGAGAGAGAGAGAGAGAGAGAGAGAGAGAGAGAGAGAGAGAGAGAGAGAGAGAGAGAGAGAGAGAGAGAGAGAGAGAGAAAATTATCTTTATTATTATTATCATTATTATTATTATTATTATTATTATTATTATTATTATTATTATTATTATTATTATTATCATTGCTAACAATATCATTATCATCATCAGTATTGCAATTATTATCATTATTATTATTATTATTATTATTATTATTATTTTTTTTATTATTATTATTATTATCATTATTATCATTATCATTATCATTATCATTATTATTATTATTATTATTATTATTATTATTATTATTATTATTATTGGAGAGGGTGTAGCGAGGTGAGTGCATGTATCCTTTCACCTTATGTCTCCAACCAAAGAAAATGCTCCAAAATCATCATCATTATCATCATCATCATCATCACATCATCATCATCATCACCATCTTCATCAATCTAGATCTGCTGGCAACCCACTAAGTTCATTTATCTATCGTGGAGGATTCTTAAGACAGTGGTTCATTATTTCACCTTGATAAGTATTGATTCTTACCTTGAATACGTGACTCACTGGGCCTGAATGCCTCTGTAATAACGTGGAAGATTCATCAACAAAACCTTTCATACAATTTAGTACATTAAAAAAAATAATTTGCATGCTTTTCTGGACAACTTTCTATTTCATTCCTTATTCTATGCATCATCCCTACGTATTACAGACATACGGTTCGTCATATAGGTAAGACACAGCTATCTATGTCTGAAGGGAAGCATCGTGTCTCTCGCCTTAATATGCAGCTGTTGAGGATAGTTCCAGTACAGTCAGATGGTCGTCTCCCTCCTGTGATCGACGGGCCTTGTGAAATCCCGTTTGGAGGGGGACGTGGGAGGGCGGCATCGTCCTTTGAGCAGGGGACGCTGTGACCGTGAGCTTAACCCGGTGTGACTCCCTCAGAAACTTGTTGATTAACCCTCGCTCGTGATGTGGTCAGGGATGGCTAGAAGGCTGTCGAGGCAGGAGATGTGGGCGGGGGAATAGGGTGGCTCTATGGGGTGAGGGAGGTGGATGGAGGTGGGGTAGGAATGACAGGAGTGGTAAACGGTGAGGGACGGGGGATGGGATGGGTGGACGAAGAGCGACAGGAAGGAGAGATTGAGAGTTAGTGTAGCATAAATGAGGATGGACACTGGACCAGAGATGGACGACTAGTATGAAAGGGCAACGTATGAGAGGGATGAATCAGTGATCATAGCATATACCAGCACCCACACATACACACACATATATACATAGACACACATACACACACACACACACACACACACACACACACACACACACACACACACACACACACACACACACACACACACACACACACACTGACACACACACACACACACACACACACACACACACACACACACACACACACACACACACACACACACACACACACACACACACACACACACACTGACACACACACACACACACACACACACACACACACACACATACAATCTCGTCTTCTACACATACACAGTTTTTAGTAGACATGCATGACTGGGTGAGTTTACATTTGAGGTATGGAGGAAGATCGATACTTTTTGCCCGTTCTTAAGAGCCTCTCTGATGCTGTTATCGGGAGGGAGAGATTCGAGCGTTTCCAGCAGAGTTTTGTGTAAGGTCTTGCTCGTGTGCATCAGAGGGTGTCCAGGAAAAGCTGGACACATACAAAAAACTCTGGTTGGGTTTCACTGAGGAATCCGACTCGTTGCTATGGACACAGGCTCAGTATTGTCCACCAAACAGTCTCTTCTGCCCCAAGCTACGTGCAGCAACACCATCAAAAGTACAAAGCTGGCAGCGCCCCACCTCTCAGGGAGTCAGTAGGGGGGGATCTGGTTTCGATTCTTTTTCAGAACTTGAGTCCGTAACCCGTGTGCGCACTGCCATTGGTCAGGCCGGGTTATAGGACTGGGCCGGGAGACGCAAAAATCTTTACCAACAAAGGGGACGCTAGAAATTGTGTCGGACATTTTATACTTGTGTGTTGGGGCGACTTCGCCCTCCTGTGTCCGGCGGTGGCAGCCAAAAACACTCTAAATATTGTTGATTTCCACTCCGCTGTTTTCTATCAAAGAATTTGCCTGGAAAGAGCAAAAGATGATCATCGTTCCTGAGTTCGTTATTGTTCCTGACTTCTCTCACTTGCCGGATGTGAGTTGTGTTAAGGGTCGGCCAGAAAAGGACTTGGGAAATAACAGTCTTTCGCTGCAGCAGAAGTAGGGGTATGCAAGTGCTAAAATTTGTCCACCAGTACAGAATTTACGCATTGTTTTTCAGTACGTGCAAGTCAGTGAAGACAATAGATGTACAAAGATGTCAGGTGCACAAATAAGAATACAAAGACACAAAGAGCATGCGACTTGAGGTTTGTAGTTTATCGTCAGACAAGACAGTTGTTTGAGGAAAGTTATTTAAACTAAACAAATAACAAATTCCAGGCTTGAGGTCATTGAAGTGTATCTTGTATTACTTGTTTCACACTTTCTTTTTTAACTAAACCTACTGGCTTCAGAAACACCTTAATCAGGCAGTAGACAGGAGGCCAGGGACAAAGGAGTTCATATTCTGAGAAAAAACAATTTATTGAAGGTACGCTTGTCTGCCGTCTGTCACAAGCCTCCCTAGACAGTGCTCCAGAAAGGATAGCTACAGGAAAAAAAAAAAAACTTTCTTCCATTTCACAGATAATCGAGAGGCAGACAGTATTTGGTTCTTATAATGTAATGTTCCGTTGGCTGCAGTAAGTGTGGTGGTGTATAGTTTCTTACATCAGGACGTTGGTGAGTGTTAGAGAACAGCATGAAGACTTGCCTCACCTGATGAATTATTTCTATCGTGTTTCCTTTGTCTTCAGTCTGACTAAGTCCCTCCTAACGCGAGTCCTGACACGTTACTGAGGTGGCGCCGCCTTGAGGTGATGGTGTGCTGTGCCTTAACAAGAGTCCCTTCCATGGCAGTGTACGGCGGAGGCAAGTCATTTACTCAATTGTCGTCAGCAATGTCAACAATGTATACTTTTGCAAAGGAACTGTCGGCTGATTTCACATTATCGGTGTAACAAGACATATTGTGTACTTTCCTTTGTATAATGTTGTTGTTTTATCATGTATTTATCCTGATGTAAGACTATGGAGAAGGTCATAATATGTTTCGGACACGTGTAAGTCCCTAAAGCCGTTGGAAAAGAACACAAGTGAGTAGATGGAGCGGTCATCACAACCTCACTGATTTATTATATAAACGAAAGCGTAAATGGCATCACACGAACCACAGAATCTCATTACTGAGGATCACACAGGCACTCACTGGCACTGACTTTATTCTCACCCGTTTGGAGTCTGTAGGATGACATTGGCAGGAGAGTGAGTGTGTTCTTCCACTGTTTCCACCAGCTGTGGGTTCTTGTCGCGCCGCGGGGGACAGGAAGGAGGGGAGCTATGAGGGAGCAGCGAAGACTGGGTGGGCAGGGGAGAGGAGGTACGCACACTCGCACGAACACTACCCTGGAAGGAAGAAAAATCTCCCGGCCATCAAGGGGGGAAAGAAATAGGGTGGGACAAGGGAGAGCGTGGGTCGCACGAGGTCATCCAGGGGGTGACGCATGGGGCGGCGCGACGCTCACTGACACCCTGATCCACCAGACGATTATTTCGGGGACGGCGGCTAAGGGGGCCGCTTACCCCTCCCCACAAGGGCGAGGAAATGGGGACGGAGCGGAGATTACTTCTACAAATGGAAGGAAAAAGAGGGCGTGGAAGAGACTAGAGGCAGACAAGAAACTCCCGTAAGAGATAATGGGGTTGGCCACGGAGAGAGAGTGTTGGACTTCGGATCCTTGTTGTCTTGTTATTTCCAGTTGTTTCCAAGAGGGATGGATGTACGGTACGTGAATGATCCCCGTATTCTGTCCCCCCTTAGATCGAGGTGCATCCATTCTGCCGGCTCTTGATGTACACCTACTGCCTCATGTCCACCACCTTTACAGTACCTACACAGGGTCACTTAACAGCCATCCCAAGAAGTGTTCCTCGTGCACATGACACTTCTGAGCCTACAGCTGCCACGCCGTTGGATTCAGACAAACCAACAACAACACCAAGGTGGGAAGAGGAATGGACTCGCGCCCCATGGAGCCGTACTGGGTTGTAAATGATCAGCACATAAACGGGGCGACAACAGTTCCGGCGTGGTGAATGCCAGCAATCTACGGCAGAAAAAATGCTGGCCGACCCGAGTAAACGACTTCATAAGTTAAAACATCAGGCAACCGGACGAGTCATTCCCGCCAAAAATTGAGTAAATAAGAGGCGTCGTTAAGATAGGCCCATAAATTGTAGTGTGTCGCGGTAAAAAAGTACCCGCCATTACGGCTGACACTGGATGACCGGGGCATCATTTTCCTTCGCCTCCCTCCGACCGCCGGGACAAATTTCACTGAATTTCGTTTCGTTTTATTGCCGAGTCTCATTGGAAGACAAGGCGCGGGCAGAGCGATGGTTCGTGCTTGTGGATTTCAGAGGAAGAGTTTCATTTATGTGGTGTGTTAGTGTGGCCTGAGGGAGGGGTGGGTGGGGGGACACGCACTGGGAGAAAGGAGGGAGTCAATTAAGGTTCTCCGAGGAGGGTCTTCAACGCAGCTCACCGGCGACCACTGGCACCCTTCACGCCTTGATCTGTGTGTACATATGTTCCACCTTTGTCTTCAGCTGACACAGTGAGAGTGACGCCATTCCAGGAAGAAAAAAAAACAACCCTGACTTATATATACAATGTTCCGAAAAGTTTCATGAATTTTTTTCCCCAGACCAAAGTTTTAATTCTTACATACATTTATGTCTTCCTTTTATTTTGTGAAACAATTTGTTTGTTTGTTTGTTTGTTTGTTTGTTTGTTTGTTTGTGTGTGTGTGTTTGTGTGTGTGTGTGTGTGTGTGTGTGTGTGTGTGTGTGTGTGTGTGTGTGTGTGTGTGTGTGTGTGTGTGTGTGTGTATGTGTGTGTGTGTGTGTGTGTGTGTGTGTGTGTGTGTGTGTGTGTGTGTGTGTGTGTGTGTGTGTGTGTGTGTGTGTGTGTGTATGTGTGTGTGTGTACATACTGATGCTGTGATCAAGCTTACATGCACAACCTTCCCTCCACAACGCCTCGTGATAGTTCAGTTAAGTGTCATCATTGCAGGCCTAAGATGGGTCCTTCGGGGCGGGGCTCTTCCCTCTCCTCGTCAGGTGGGCAGACCAAGGCGTGGCTCAGGCAACAAACGAGGCACAACGACCTCTGAACACATGGGGCGAGGGATGGAGTGGGTGGGGAGACTAACAAATGTTTCAATGCATTTTCTTGACATAAACGGACATAAGAAAACGTGATTTGAGTAAATGATTGTTTGTAAGATAATGATAGTAATGATTATAATGGCGATGCTAATAATAATAATAATAATAATAATAATAACAATAATAATAATAATAATGATAATGATAATGATAATAATAATAATAATAATAATAATAATTATAATACTACTACTAATGATAATAATGATAATAATAGTAATGATGATGATAATAATAACTGGTAATGGTAAATGGTATTATTCATATGAAAAAAGAACATATGTTTTAATGCTGTGATCATTATTTTTTCTTTTCCCAATATTTGATTTACTTCATATAAGAAATATCAAAGCTTTCGAAATTACCGAAAAAATGTGTACGTATATTGTTTTGTTTTCTCTCTCTCTCTCTCTCTCTCTCTCTCTCTCTCTCTCTCTCTCTCTCTCTCTCTCTCTCTCTCTCTCTCTCTCTCTCTCTCTCTCTCTCTCTCTCTCTCTCTCTCTCTCTCTCTCTCACACTCCCTCAGAGTACGTAATTGCAAATGAGAGGAAAAGGAGATGGTTAAAAATATATTGGTCGGGCTGAAAAGTCTTTAAAAAAATTATCTCCTAAACAAAATTCCTTCGGCGTGTTTGGTTAATTAATGACTTTATAAGGACGAAAATTTACCAGCTGCGTGTGAAAACTATTCCTCCTCTACTCGTGTCGTCTTAGAGTGAGGGAAAAACTATAATCAAACGAAGAGAATATGAACAATTATTACCTCAGAATGTACCAATTTACAAGGCATAAAAATGAAATATATATAATCTGTGCAGCACGATGTTGTGGTGCCAATCTTCGTTGTATTGACCTTCGAGGGTGTGAGTTCTTCGTTACTGCATCGCCAAGTTACCTCACTTACTACACACCAAATTTTCCTGGACAAAAAAACAAAACAAGTTACCCCTTTACTGAACACTCCTGGAGGGGCGGGTGGATACCTGTGCTTGCTAGGTATTAGTTGCACACCTTAGCCAGGATTCTAACCGATAAGCAAACAACCACACACTCAGTAGCAATCAACGCCACCAAAGTTGCCGCTGCTGCGCTGTAAATATAACCTGAAACTGGAGGTGTTAGGATCAAACTGAACTGGAGAAGGAAGATGAAGAGTGTCTAGCATGCCTTCAAGAGACTCAAGCTCACTGATCAGTTGAAAGAAAGACCCAAGGTTCACCAAGCTGGTTATCAATGGACGAGGATGGTTGATAGGAGACAATATTTGAAGGAGCGAATTCAAAAGACACGATAATGTTCATTTAAGTAATATATTAGATAGTCAGATCGTCTGCGTTGTATGTTAGGTGCTGCAATATTGTAGACCTATGCTGCACCTTTATAGACCTATGCTCCACCGTTACATCTTCATTTAGGCCTATACTCCCTCGTTCCTATTTTTCACAAAAGTTTGTTTTGACAAAGAATGTAAAGGTAAAGGTGCATCATACTTCGTGGCAACCTTCAGGAAAATTGTTTAGAAGTTGTGGTCAAAAACCTCGTAACAATGCCCCCCACCCCCCTCCAGGTCCCACGCTCACCCCCCTTCCCCCCCGCCCCACGCTGCGTTCCTAAATCTCTGAACTCTTAATTTATGGAGTGGGCAACATTACTGATAAATGGCTGATGGTTATAATTAGAATTAATAACTTGAGCACGGCTGGACGCGATAATAGAGACCCGCACCACTTACATCGACCCACCTGTTGACCTGCAGCGGAGCCTGACCCGACACCACCACCACCACCACCACCACCACCACCACCACCACTACCACCATCACCACCGCTGCCTCTACCACTACCAGTACCACTACCACCACCGCTGCCACCACCACCACCACCGCTGCCACCACCACCACCACCATCACCTGCAGCCGCACCAGACACTGCTGAAGCAATACACTCACGGACGCCACTCATGTTTGTAATGAAAAGGTGTCCCTCGTGAGTCAGGGACGCTGAGGAATGCGAAGTTGGGAGGGAAGAGGGAGGGAGGGAGGGAGGGAGGGAGGGAGGGAGGGAGAAGGAGTGCCGGTTGTGGCACGGAAGTGAGAACCAAGGTGGTGTAAATAAGCACAGGGTTGTATGTGGAATCTTATCCACGAATTATAAAAGAAAGAAAGGAAGAGTTTATATATGTATATATATATATATATATATATATATATATATATATATATATATATATATACACACACACACACACACACACACACACACACACACACACACACACACACACACACACACACACACACACACACACACACACACACATATACACAGACCCATATGTGTATATTTTGCTTTCATCAAAACAAAGGATGCATTTTCGGCAAGATGTAAAAATGTAATTTACGACGTACCAAAATAATATTTTTCATTTTACTGAGGAAAAATCTATATAACTTATTCCTAAACAACTATAGATGAACGCAAAGATCCTTAGGAGTCACGGTCTGTTGTCTTTCAGCTTGTGTTTGTATGTTAAATAAGCAAGTTAATGTTTAAGGTTAGGGTTAATACAATTAAAGAAGAATCACACAAAGATGGACCGATGTACAAATACTCACCATGAATATGCATGCAAACTTGCATTAAGAAAGCAGCTCAGCATGAATATCTTGAATAAATTGTCACGTAAAACTGAGCATTCATCATAAAGTGTCGGGGCGGGAGGAGCCTGAACTCCCTGCAGCTAAACTCCGCATTAAGTCCATCTAAGTAAACACTTGTAATTACTGCGGCTCTGACAGTTATGAGTGTGTATAACCCTCGGAGAACATCAGGTCTGTCCCGGCGGTCAAGGGGGTGAAGCAGAGCACGACGAAGCACCACTAAAAGAAGCTCATCCATAAGGGGCGGGTTGAGGGGTCCGCCGCGGTGGCTGGCCCGCAGGTTTACTGCCGCGCCCGACGACTGCACCTTCCGCGCTCCGCCGCTGCCATCGCCTGCCAGAACAGCTG
Organism: Cancer borealis; assembly: GCA_036785275.1. NCBI lineage: Eukaryota > Metazoa > Arthropoda > Malacostraca > Decapoda > Cancridae > Cancer > Cancer borealis. The sequence continues at coordinate 38,635 of JAXIVD010002166.1, forward strand.
CGCCCTTCCTCCCCTTCACCGGCTCCGAGAGATGGCCATTTTGGATTCAGGAAGGGACCTCTTGGGTGTGTGCTGCTCCGGACGCTTGGCGTGTCAGGAAATATTGCAGCGTTTGTTTCTGTGGAGTCCTATATTATTTCTCTTTATATTCTAGTCAGTCCTTAACAAATGCAGGTGTGGACGTTGTTAGTTTATATGAATGGATATACCAAAGTTGATTCACATTTCTTGTTACACTTGTCTTCTTACCAACCTTACCTGTGTAGATCAGCTGTTCTTCTAAGTGATCATTGCCCTCGAAATTGTACTCATGGGAGTTAGCAGAGGGCGTCCCCCTCTTATTCCCCACTTGAATCCACATGTCACCCGTGCCGGGTCATCACTGTCGTCGGTTCGGCCTCCTCAAGGTGCGTGATGGTCCCTGAAGTGTGTTGTGCTTCGCCTCCTCTCTTGTGCCTGCCAGCACCTAAGGCCGTCTGTGTAACCTAAACAAAAACAGTAAGCCTTTGCACATCCCCTTCGTTGCCAACACTCTCTCAACACCTCGGCAGCACCTCCTCAGCTCCCTGGTGGCCGCCTCAGCGCCCTGCCTTTCCCGCCTCAACACCCTCGCCGCACCTTCACTGCCCTAGGAACACCGCGCGAGATACTAATTGCGCCTTTCCCTGCTCTCCCTCCTTCCATCCTATTAACGTTCAGTACTCGGGAAGACTCACTTAATAGCTTACGACAGCCTGCAGGTACCCATAGCCATTGATGCACTTTAGCATTATCGCTTCCTTCGTAATGGGAGAGCGGCGCTAAGCGATCCAGTGAGACGTGCAATTGTTATGATCAAACTTGTCTTTTTGATCCAAGAATAAGCGTGCAGCGTCCCCTGTGCTTTGGGAGATATTGTCCATAGAGGCAGGAGTCCACGGCGTGGGATGCGAGGGTTGTGTTTTGTGAGCACGTTTTATTTTCCTGTACGTGGTTTTAGAGGTGATTTGTCACTTGAGTTGATATTGAACTTTCTCTCTTCCAGACCATCGAGTTAGCTGCAGTTCTGGCCTTCACAGCACACGAGGGCAGCACAGCACCTTGTAAGTACTCAAGATTTATTAGTCCTTGTAAGTCTCTTTATGTAACAACCCTTCCAAGTAGCTACTCCTCGACCCGTATTACTTATCATCCTGCCTAGTATAAGTACATCACTCTTACTTAACATGTCGACCCATGCAACAACTTATAATATCATAGTGTCATAATACATCAGTTCCCCTTAGTACGTACATGCGTCCCTCTTCTCCCCCCTTCCCCCCTACCACAAGACATCACCTAAGTCCTCCTTCTATAATGACTCAGCTCCCGTAAGTATGATGCTCTAGTAATATATTAACCCATATAAGTGTTCCTTTCATAATACATCAACCGTAGCTAACTAAGTACTTCCTTCGTTATATATCAAGTGTTTAGCCAATAGTTTATTTATCAACCTCTACCTCTACCCTCCTATCCCTCCCCCCCACACATACCTTAAGTACTTCCGTGATACATCTTCTTCTCACCCATTAACCTTGTCCGATGCAGAGGTCTCGGCCGCACTTCTTCAGGCGTCAAGGTAACCAACCAATCATAAACCAGCATTGCCTGAAGGTGTAAAGGGCGTGGCTTCAGGCGACAGTATATACAAAACGTGCTCTTAGTTTTGATTTTTTCTGTTATTATTTTTGTCGTTTTGATTTGAAGAGGAAGGTTGAGTTGGTTTCGAAAGATGAGTTGTTAGTATTATCTCTATGTTGCCTTGAGTGCCATCAGTGCCTCCTTCTTTCTGAGCCTGGCACTCTTACTATTTTTTGTTTTTTACGAGTCTTTTCTTCATTTTTTTTTCCCATTTTTTTCTTTTTCCTCCTTTTCTTGTAGTCTTCCCTTCCTCTTCCTCCTCCTCCTCCTCCTTCTCCTCCTCCTCCTCCTCCTCCTCCTCCTCCTCCTCTTCCTCTTCCTCTTCCTCCTCCTCCTCTTCCTCTTCCTCTTCCTCTTCCTCCTCCTCCTCCTCCTCCTCCTCCTCCTCCTCCTCCTCCTCCTCCTCCTCCTCCTCCTCCTCCTCCTCTACCATGACCTTCCTTCACTCATAACCCCTTCCTTGCACCTCTGAACCCTTCCTCATCATCCACACGGAAGGGTCGGTACGGTTCTTGAGGAAGGCAAGTCGAGATGCCACGGGTCGGGGTCAGGAGGGAGGGAGGGAGGGAGGGAGGAAGGGAGGGAGGGAGGGAGGAAGGGAGGGAGGGAGGGAGGGAGGGAGAGAGGGAGAGAGGGAGGGACGTGCTCTACCTCAGCAGTTTATCAGACTTGAATTACGTTTTTTGTTTACAGGAATTACGTTGTTCATTTATTTAAGTTATCATTGCATTGTTTATCTGAATGTCTTGGTTTCGTTATCTCGTTTTAGTTTACCCCAGTTATACTTTTTATGTATAAGCCTCTTGGACATGTTCGTAGCTTGACTGACAAAGGTGTAGTATTGTCGCCGCTGTGTGTGTGTGTGTGTGTGTGTGTGTGTGTGTGTGTGTGTGTGTGTGTGTGTGTGTGTGTGTGTGTGTGTGTGTGTGTGTGTGTGTGTGTGTATGTGTGTGTGTGTATGTGTGTGTTATCATGGCTGTCCTTTCCTTTTCATTTTCATCCAAATTTTCTGGGCTCCGCCGTATCTTCTCTTTACTGCCCTTAATCTCACACCCCAGCAGCCGCCCTCCTTTCTCTCCGGCGTGAGTGATGGTTCCCTCCGACAAGTCACCCTCCCTCCTCCCTCCATCAACAGCTTGACGCACATCGACAACAACACCATCACTCATCTGGCCAGACCTGTCGGGTGTCATAAAGACGACCGTGATGTATGCCCTGAATATTTCCTCCAATCCCTGTCGTAAATATTGGTGGGGCCCGTGTGTTTCGAAGCATGTCATGAGATATGGCGGCCATTTCCTCCCCGTCCCGAAGGAGACTTTAGGCTCGAGGCCGCTTGTGTCTGGCGGCGGGTGGCGGGGCTCAGCAGGAGGCCGCAACACCCGGAGACCTAACGCCCGCGGCAGGTAAGTCCATGAGGCTACTGCGTAAAGGAGTACTTGTGGGAAGCAGGAAGGTGGGGATGAAGTCTCTTCCCTAATGAGGAATGACAAGTATTTTACACATAAGACACATGAGTTAAGAGTTTTATCACTTCTTTTTTTATTCTTTTTTTCTGTTCAAATTCCCATACGTCAGAATGGATTGTTTTCTCATGCATGTCATTACACCCTTGTTATTCCTCGTCCTTTCTTATCGTCTCCTTCCTTCCTTCTTTCTTTCCTCGGCGACTCATTATCTCGCTTAATTTCGGTGGGGACGGTGGCCGACAGTGTTTCATAACGAAGCTGAAGAGCCATCGATCATTACTAATAAATGAGGACGATTTTTCATATTTTGTTTGTGGTGAGAAAGTACCATCGCATAGCCTGGCAGTAATTACCTCTCCGGTCGACTGAAGGGGAACACAGCGGCTCTATGGCTACTTAGCACATTAATCAGATCAACATAAATAAGTACAGAGCCACGGTGTCGCTGAGGTCACTCGTGCTTTGGTGTTGAAAAAGGTAATTAGAACGCATGCCATCAGTGTCTCCGTGACGCCCTCCATCAGGTCCTTGGTAGAATGTATCGTCAGTGGCGTCCAAGTGATGGTAGTCGTCATTGTAACTTCACAGCTGCCCCGAGACTGGATATTGGACATTACTCTCCATTATCGTTAGCACTCAGTGGTTTCGGAGACTCTTCTTTCGCCGGAATAGTCGTTGGTGATACGTAATTGGGCTTGGAAATGTCAATTAAAGGGAAGAACAAACAAATTTCCCTCATAACTGTCCCGGGGAGCATCGGGGTCATACTGCCAATGGAGAAATGACCCTCGCATTACCCACTTCCGTCCCGCAGCGACAAGTTCATTACTCGGCAGCGGACAAGAGCCACGCGTCCCTCGCTGCCTCGCCGTCGCCGCCCGTCACCGCCTGACTAATAGCTCGCCATACAGTCAGAGTAGGTGACCGACCCATCATTGTCCAGACGTTAGTTATGCAGACTCAGTTTTCTTGTCACCTCTAAAGGGACATCAATGACTCTGCCAAGGAGACTTTCGCGTCATCAGACACCTGGAGGTGGCTAAGATGTGGTTGGACCGCTTATGTTTCCTGTAGAGTTGTTTTTGGCTTGACTTAAAAAAAAAAAAAAATTAGAAGTGAATACTTTTGAAATGTTAGTAATTTATCGTATTTTTATCAATCACAAGCCTTATTTTTAGTGCATTCAAGCGACGCTAGGTTATGTGTAAAGTTTGGTCGATTTATTGAAGGATAGATTTTAAAGAGTGGTGTCAGACAAGAAACGTAGATTGTCAATGTACTTATCTCTCTAACCTATTAGATATTTTCGTGTATGTGTGTGTGTGTGTGTGTGTGTGTGTGTGTGTGTGTGTGTGTGTGTGTGTGTGTGTGTGTGTGTGTGTGTTTTAGAGTTTATAGTTTTTTCTGACTTGGAAATATAACTTAAAAACAATTGTGCTGTAAATTTCTATGAAACATTTTTGTCGCTTCAATTTTGTATAAATAAGAAACTTTCCTTTTTGTACTTATAAAGACGTTAGTATTAAGTTGCTTCCTTGAAATGGTTTTAAGTAAGAGTAAAATAATGGGATTCATGTTTGCTGCAAGGCTTGTGTGTCCCTCGGGAAGGTTGATTATTAGTTACGTGTTGTCGTGAGGCGGAACCATTGAGGCGTCCTGCAGGGGGAGCGGCGCGCCCCTCCTCCTCCCACCAGACGACGGGGCGTGGGAGTGAACTCTTAAATCTTGGAGCCCAGTTTGCATGCAGCTGAGGGACACGAACTACAGAGTGACTGTAAGGAACGAGCTTAACTATGTATGTTCATCAGTCCATGTATGTACTTATGTATGTATGCATGTATGTATGCATGTATGTATGCACGTATGTATGCATGTATGTTCACGTCATGTCCGTGTAAAACATAACTATACTACAAAGTTCCCATCAATGTCAGGAAATACTGTTCATGGACGTAATCCAAACTATTGACACCTGAAGGACACATTACACATCTTCTTGCATGTGTGTGTGTGTGTGTGTGTGTGTGTGTGTGTGTGTGTGTGTGTGTGTGTGTGTGTGTGTGTGTGTGTGTGTGTGTGTGTGTGTGTGTGTGTGTGTATGTCTCTCTCTCTCCATATATATATATATATATATATATATATATATATATATATATATGTATATATATATATATATATATATATATATATATATATATATATATATATATATATATATATATATATATATATATATACACACACATACATACTAGTTTGTACTGTACTGTTAAATATATCCAAACAGTCGGAGTAGCAACTCCTTCACATTTTCTACATCCTCTTACCACGTATTACTGTCACTGCCTCCACCTCTCACCCACTCCCCTGAACGCCGGTGCTGCTTCCGTCCTGCCTGTACCTGCAGCATGCTGTGTGAGGGGCACAAGGATGTTGTTACTACTTCCTTCTGGAGGGATTCAACGGTAAACCTCCAGCGACCATCTCAGTGTTGGTTGTGTCTGGTCACCTGGCGCACCCCTCCTTAGGGCAGCCCTGGTGAGGCGCCGCGCTGCCCTCCACTCCTCGGTGACTTTTAATGTTAATAACTTGACGCGGAGGAAAGTGTGTGTCAGTGTCTCATATATAAAGGGCTGCCAGACGCACTATTTTGTTTAGTTTTAGAACTGCAACAATCTTTTTATTCAGAATTCTTTGTCAAGACCTCCTCTTTTTCCTCTTTTATTTGCTTGTATTTTTGTTGTTGTTGTTGTTATTGTTGTTCTTCAGCAGTTTTAATTTTCAAATTTTCATTTTCTTGTGTGCATTGAGAGAACAAATACATTCCCCGCGGTGATGTGTTCAAACAAATTGACACTGATGGTCCGGCCAAGGTTAAAAAGTCATAACAGGTGATGTAATGTAACAGGCGATTCAACAATAATTTATGTGTGACAAACTTTTAATACGAATATCACGCATAATGTTGCCGCTGAATTAATAACGGTGATACAATTGGCAAAAAGTTGTGACAGCTGCGTAACATAATTTTTGAAGTCATATTAATTCTAGTTTGAAATTTATAGTCATGTAACTGGACACCTCAAAAGTGCGCCCCGCGTGTTAGTATATCGGGAGAATCACTACCACGGAGACCTGAACGGGGGGAAAAGTAATGCATATATGTATCTGTAAAAAAAAGATGGAAAGTATGCAAAGGTAAATTAGAGAGATGTTTTTGTGGTCTGAAGGAATATAATGAGAACGAGTTGATTAAACACTAGATAACTCTTGCATTAGTACGATATACAGAATAGAAGAGTGAGTAGATGGCTTTGTGCAGCGTGGATTTGGGAGAAAATAGCTGTGGAAGGTATTAAACAAAAGTGCAGTGATGTGTAAAATCTCAAAGACAGTCAGTGAGAGGAAACTAACGAGAATAAAACCATTGACTTTTCCCTCATGATAAGTGTTGTATAAGTGGAGCTCCAATGATGATGAAAGGCGTGCTCTCATAATGCCCTCTCATACCCTACCTACACAGGGCGGGCGAGGCTCTACTTAAAGACAGTACGTGGGAAGGACATACACATTATAGGAGGCTATTTAGAACGCCCAGCTAATTGAAGATAATTTAGCAGGAGATGAAATTTGAAGTCTTGACTTCTAATGAGAGACAACGCAAGAAAGTTCAATCTAGGAGAGAAGAAAAGGAAAATAATTACAGAGACAAAACAGAACGCTCAATATTAATGTAGCTGATTTAACTTGAATTGAAGTGATCGTATGAAATTTCCAATTATAATTTCTAATGAAAGACATCCAAAGAATGTTCAATGTAGAGGCAAGGAGGGAAGGAAAGAGGGAGAGAAGAACTAACAGACTCTACATTAAAGCCAATCTAGTGAGAGCTGCGGTACGAAACTCCACTTAAGATTTTTAATGAAAGACATTCAAAGAACATTTAGTGTATGGAAGGCGATTAGTTGAGAGGGAAGGCATAATAGTTACGGGGAGAGGTGACAGGAAGGTTGTATTGAGTTAATAACACGAGGAACAGAACTTTTGAGACATTCAATATCACGAGACTCTTGCCGTCCCTTAAAAAAATTATCAGGATAAAATGTTGTGTACCTTTGCACTCCTTCAGTACTAATAAAAAAGAAAAAAAAAGAGGGATTAGTTTGTTAAATTATGTTGAGAAATATAGATTCATCAGCACATGATTAGTACTATATGCTTACTACTACGACAACCTTTTTTTTTTCATTGCTATTTTCTCCAATCGTAGCAGTATGTGTAGCCAGGAAGTGGTTACCCGCAGCTCGTCGTCTCAAACCACACCACAATCACTGAAATTCAAGTCATGCATCACAGGTAGAACTCAATTATTTTTTTAAAGTCATTTTGCTTCACTTCTCACACGAACCAGACTCGAACCTCACTGACTATTATCATGACAGGAAGCGTAGGGGGTGGTGGGGTAGGAAAGTGTTACAGGATAGTAGGACGGGGTAGGACAAGGCAGGACAGGGGTGGAGTGAGGTTTGTAGGAGGTAAGTGGAGGATGCAGCGAAAGGTGAGTGTGGACTGAGTACGAATGAGTCGGGGTTGGGTTAAGCTGGGAAGGATGGGGCAGGTCAGACGAGAGGGGAGGAGGAGGAGGAGGAGGAGGAGGAGAAGGAGGAGAAGGAGGAAGAGGAGGAGGAAGAGGAGGAGGAGGAGGAGGAAAGGATTATTTTTCATATTTTTTTCGTATTCTTGATGGTCAGCTAAGGTTTGTGTAATTTTTTTTTGAGTATGGTGATAAAGATTTCATTATGATTAAGGTGTGATTAGTTAACATTTATTAGAGTGTCCAGATACATTCATACATGCATACATTCATACATACATACATTCATACATACATACATGTACATGCATACGTACTAGTACATACACAAACAATGAAAACATGAACAAACATAAACTGTAGGATTTTAGTGGTGACTCTCTCTCTCTCTCTCTCTCTCTCTCTCTCTCTCTCTCTCTCTCTCTCTCTCTCTCTCTCTCTCTCTCTCTCTCTCTCTCTCTCTCTCTCTCTCTCTCTCTGTTAAATTGTCTTCCTACACCTTTCCCTCCTTTGTTTATAGTTTTCCTTTTACTCTCCCTTCTACATAGTTTCTCTCACTCTCCTCTTGCTAATTTGTCTCTGCACCTTTCTTTCTTCCTCCTTCCCCTATAGTCAGTCAGTCTCTCTCTCTCTCTCTCTCTCTCTCTCTCTCTCTCTCTCTCTCTCTCTCTCTCTCTCTCTCTCTCTCTCTCTCTCTCTCTCTCTCTCTCTCTCTCTCTCAGTTAAATTGTTTCCATCCTTCTTGTGCCATCTTAATTTTTTTCTCCTTCAAAGATAACTTCCCTGTTAGATAATTTTTCCTCCTTCTCCTCCTCCTCCTCCTCCTCCTGTTCCTCCTTATTCTAGAACTACTACACTAGTCCTCCTCATCGCATCCTTTTCCTTCTCTTCTTCCTCCTCCTCCTCCTCATTCACCCTGTTAGACGGTATTCCTCCCTCTTTTACTTTCTCCTTCCTTCCCTTCATCCGCCCTGCCTCACTCCATCCGTCCCTGCTCGGCTCCAGGCAGCGAGGGGGCGTGTGGCCGGGCGGGGACGCTGCGTGCTCCATCAGCGGTGTGCCTACTGGGTCGTAATGAACCCGCATCAGGCGCGTCATGGTGAGGGATGGTCACATCTCACCCCGCTCGGGAGACACACCCACCTGCACCAGGGCCGGGGGGAGGGCGTCGAGGAGGGGGAGTGGCAGAGAGTAAGTGAGGTATAAAGAGTGATATGTGGGGAGAGGGCGAAGGGAGGGAGGGAATGGACGAAGAAGAGAAAAAGTAAATCAAGGAAAAGTTTTGGAAAGATTACTTAGTTGATGACGTATGATGATAACTAGACGCTGAGGAGAAGGAAATGTACTCCTAAAATAAGTACTTTAAAACCAAACTTAAACGTGTAACTTTTACCTCGATGGTCCTTCTTCACCTACAAAAAAAAAAGAAAAAAAAGAGACGTAACTCAGAACACGTTGCCAGCAGAATATTTACCAGAGTCCACAAGCAGGTGGAGGAATAGTTAGGGAAGGGAGGAGGAGGAGGAGGAACCAGCCTTAAAAGTAGAGGAAGTCACCGCCTACTCACCACTTCCTCTACCCCTTGTAGCCTCCCGCCCGTGTCCCGGCAGGTGGCAGGGAACACTAGGCTGGGGAGGCACGCGTGGCCGAGCTTCCTCCTGCTGCGTCACGTACGGAGTTCCTGAGGGATGTGAGGGACTGGGAAAGGAGGGAAAAAAAAGGGAAGAAGTGGAAGGGAAAAGTAATATTTCAATTCTATGGATAATGACGTGAGTAATTAAGGATCAAACAAGCGTAGGACCAAAGGCTGATTTACCTTAGAAGTTGATTTAGCTTTATTAGCAATTTGGTGTTTTGTTGAAGGAATTCGATCACATATTTCGTATTTTATATTTCCAAATCTTGTTAGGTGAACGTCTTACAACCAAGACTCCCCTCGCCCTTCTCCGGCAGCCGTTTCTCTACAGCTTAAGGGGACGATGAGGGAAGGAAGTACTGATCTTTTTGTGACTGTGGAGGCGAAAGAAACAGGACTAATTCACCTCAAGAAGGAAGGGAAGGGGATACTAAAACTTTCCCTACTCGTACTGCGGAGGCGGAAGAAAAGGATTAATTTGCCTCAAGAAGTAAGGGAAGGGAAGGGGCTATTTATTCTTTACTATGGACGAACCCACCTCAAGGAACAGAGGAGGGACTTCTTACAATTTACATGTTGTTCAAACGAAATAAGCAGGACTAATTCACTTCAAGGAGTAAGGGAAGGATTAATAACTTTACTGTTGAGACGAGAGGGACGCCAGACACCACCTGCTCGCTGGTGCTGCGGGGGGGAGAGAGAAAGAGAGAGAGGCTGACAAATGTTTGGTCTTTGCTTAACAACTCCAGTGATTTGAAGTCGCAAGTTATTCTGATAAACATGACTGTGCACATCCTTGATTACAGATGCTTTGGTTATTTAAACATTTACACTTTTATGTGCACGAGAGAAGAAGAACTCGAATTGAAGAGCCAGATTTGAGCATTGTTCAATATCATGAAGAAGTTGTTGGTTCCTGGTTTATGATCCTTACCACTGCGTCTTCCTTCCTCTGCCCCTTTCCACGCTACTGGCAGGTGGCAGCAGCAACACTAAACTTGTGGAGCCTCGACTTCAGATGTAACAAATGTATCATAGATCAGAGAGGAGCCATACATCCTCCAACATGTCAAGCATTACAAGATTTGTTTGATTTCCTGTCGCAACTTTCACTCTCGTCAAAGTTGAATAAACAAGTGACGTGCACGTACTGTCAGGATGCGGCACGATGCACTCCAGCAGCGGGGACGGCGGCACGGCGGCACGGCGGGGTTGTAACCAGCATGGAAAAAAAAAGCTGAAGTTTAACTCGACAATATGAACGCCATTACTCCTCTAGTGTGCTGCTGCATTAGCCAGTGTGTAGTGCAGAGTGAGCAGGAAGGTCTGGAGGGGGTTAGAGAAGGGGGAGGATAGGGGTGGATGGGTAGGGATGCTGCTGAGTGGATCGTGATGCTGCCATGATGCTTGGAGTGTTGCACAGCTAAGAGTAAGGTGATTAAAGGTCCCTCCGCTCTGCTCCTTTTTTCTGCATCTGTGCCATAAAACCAAGTACTTGTCCAAGCATTACCTGTCGTACGCCAAACGAGGTCACCGCTGAGACGCACCTTTCAGAGACATGCAGACCTTCGCCCGGAGCTCGCGTCACAGCATTCCACTTTATCTTGAGGTATCTTTGCCGACTCCTGTGATGACCAGCTCAACAAGATCTATGCCAGTTTTTGCCTTAGCTTCTCCTCGCCCCAGAGCAGAACATCTCACTCGGCTTAGAAGTGTTGGGAGGTTTTATTCCCCTCGTAAATCTCTGGATATCAGTCGAATGCTTCTCGGACAAAGTAAATATAAAGGAGGAACTAGATGCCCCTCGAGCGGTGCTTCCCCTGCCTGGCGACGGAGGGAGGACACCGACGGACGGGCTTCGTATGGCCTCGGCACCGGAATTATGGTTAAGACAAACCCGTTTATTTTATGGCAGGGCAACTTATTTTATTTTTATATGCTCTTCATGTACAATAACTTCATTTTATTTAGCCTCACTTTTTTTTTTTTGGTTCCTTAGACTCGATTTTTTTTCCTGGTCTCGCATGTAATCTTCATTGATCTTTATGACCCGCGATATGAAGTAGATTAATGCGCAAGGAATCAAGTCTCATTCACTGTGTCTCGTAAAGCCCCGCCGACAGCTTATCTGTTTCCCTGAACTAATAAGGCAGTGACGCCGCCTCTGACCACTCGACCCACACCCCCTCGTCACACACACACACACACACACACACACACACACACACACACACACACACACACACACACACACACACATACACACACACACACACACACACACACACACACCACAACCCTCCGTCTGATCCTCCTCCTCTTCCCGTCGCACTGATCCTACATACACATCACTGTCTATATTCCTCTTCCTTCCCTCTACATCGTCACATTCCCCCGTATACTCACTTACTCCTCATTCTTCCTCATCGTTGCATGTCTCCCATCCATCCCCATCATCACATATCCTCATTCTCCCAATAAGTGTCATCCCCCCCTCTACCTCCTGCCGTCCCTCTCCCCCCTGTGCTCACCGCCTTTTGTCTCACAGTTTATCGTTAATTCTGTAATTGGTTGTGTTAGGCTGAGACAGTGATGTTGAAGAGGCCAGATGTTCACAGTGAGAGCGTTATGTTAACTTATAGAATGTTGCTTCTGTACGTTAATTAGACTGTTAGTAAGATTTATAGATATATATATCGCACATTTTGGTCTGGTAATAGTCAAAGAGAGAATAGTCAATACATTGTAAGTGTTTTTAAATTAAGGTAAATGTTTAGACGTTGTAGAATAATTGTGTGTATCAAGTTTGTCACCTTCATTAAGACAACAGACGGTCATTGGGCTTACTATGTTGTAGAAAATAATAATCTGTCTACCTTTTTACACACACTGAGCGAAGTTGTCTCCCTATCGATCTCACGACGGAATTGTGTCCTCGTTTCCTCTCTCCAGCCTGCATCCCTCTCTCCCTCCCTTCACTTAAGCATCACCATCCCTTACCTTTACCTGTCATGTACACTTGCTCCGTCCGTCTCCGCGCACCTGTCTTCACCGGTTGCCCGTCACCCCGAGGCTCAACATTCCATCACACTGTCTAATATAAATTTTTCAGATATTCTCAAGAAAGTTTAGTCTTGAGCGGGAATGTATATAATGAATTATTTTGAAGTCAGAATTTTTGAACACCTGGCATCTCGACTCATCATGGTTTTTTTTGTGTGTGTTTCAGAGTCTGCACGTATTTTTTTTTTTTATAAGAACAAAAATTTATGTGCATGAAAATTGGTAACGCAAGAGAGCAATAACGAAATCGATTTTCTTATGATTAGGAAAATAGCCAAGTTGCAAAATTACGTATGCATGTTTTATAGCAAGTCGCTAATATACACTTGACAGGGGGCTGATGGACGCCCCGTAAAGGTTGCAAAGTTTGGGTGAACTCAGTCCTCGGCGTGGTATGAGGCAAGCCATACCTGCTTAATGAATAAGACTGGTAGTCGTAAGTGGAGCATGTGGTCGCCGCCGCAATGGAGCGGTCATCCACTTTACATACCTGTCCATCACAAGTACATGAGAATAAGTACCGCTTACACTTGGGATCAATCATCGCGGTTTGAGAGTTATTATGTAGCTAACAAGGCTTCCCGGCCCCGTCACAGCAAAAAAATAAAAAAAGAAGAAAAAACAGGAACTCAGGAACGCCGGTCTTGTGGCTAGAAGAGCTTTTTTTGCCCAAAACTGAAGCAGAGAACTTTCAGTCGAATATTTTCATCATGGATTGGGATTTAATGGAATTATTCAGAGTACGCCACCATGTTAGTGACGTTCGTTGAGGTGACTGTGTCTTAGCACCACACTAACTTGGACACCTCCACGCTCATCACTGTACCTTTAGCTCCTTGAAGATCGTCAGTAGGTTTTTTCCTCCCTTAGCAGAGCGGATGAGGCTATGTAGACCACAGCAGTGTAAGAACCTCAAAGATAATCTAAACACCGAGAGAACCTGGCATGATTGTTTTTAATCAGACATTGTGATAAGTGTTCTGCCTTTCGTTCTTCAGCAATAGTCAAATAATTCGGCGAACACCTTTTTTTGTTGCTCGGCCCACCTGCAGCGGGTCTGCTATCGTTTTATTGGACCAATATCTTGCACGTCCCCGCCCCGCCCTCGCCTCACCTCAGCCTCGATCTTCCCTCACAATATTATGCATAAACACAAAAATGCCCAAGAATTTTCTTCACTATGTAAGGAAAATTCGAATGTTTGGAAGAATTAATCGCCTATAATTTACGCCTTCTCAGTGGTTATATTTACCTCATTGCATCCAACGTACGGATTACCTTTCGTTCATCTTATGCGAGAAATTCAATTTTATATGTTAATCCGTTAATATATTTTAGGAGCTGACCAGCGGGCAACACACACTACCTACCCCCTCAGGTCAGCGTCTGGCGCCGTGCTTCGTTATTGCAATTATGTGATAGATGGCAACTCACCCGAGCTCGCTTACAAAATAATTGCAAAATATTACTAAAGATGATTGGTACCTTTCACTATGTCCCTCAATTTATGGAGCCACGGTTGATCCCCAGAAATAAAGGCGGAGGTGAGGCTCAATTAATCAGCGGCGCGGAGCCCTCCCACTCTCCTGCCTCATCTTTATTCTCGCAATAAATCGATCATATCTCCTCACACTTGACTTTGAGTGTTGATGCTTCGTCCAGATAACGGGGATGAAGATGGTGTGAATACGGACCTTGCCTCGCCCACGGCAGGATGAATGTCCAACTTCATCCTGTCTCTCTCTCTCTCTCTCTCTCTCTCTCTCTCTCTCTCTCTCTCTCTCTCTCTCTCTCTCTCTCTCTCTCTCTCTCTCTCTCTCTCTCTCTCTCTCTCTCTCTCTCTCTCTCTCTCTCTTCCCTATGTTTTCTTTAGTCATCCCAGTGGTGGCTCTTGACCATCCGTCGCCTTGCAGTGAGTGTGGGGAACGTGTCTTGTGTAAGCCACAAACAAGGTTGTTAACCACGAGTTGGCCTCCGATGATTCCTCCCTTGCCGAGGCGGACGGAGCCTGGAAATGCTGCAAAAAATGACGTGCAGCACCACTACCTCACGCTGATGTAGTATCCCTGCTAAATAAATACATCCCGGACGTCGGTAATTGATTTGAGGCTGCGGGGACCCGGGTAGTAGATCCGACCCTCCTCGGCCTCACTACTGGGAGGAGACGCCTTTCAGCTCTCTCACAAAGGGCAATCGATGTTATATACAGCTGTATTCAATATTACATCGTTATTTGTTTCATGAGACATCCCCATAAAGCTACGTGCTCACCCGCCATGACCCAAGATTGAGTGGTCGATTCTCGTAACAGCACCAGGACGCCCGCCGCCAGTCACTCCCCGCTCGCCACCCGCCTGCCAAGTGTAAGGGTAAACAAGGTCGAGTCTTCCACGCCGGCCTGGCCTCGCAGATTACCTTGTCTCTTCCCCGTCAGATGTACCTCCGGGCAAGGCTCCTTGACGGCTGCTGTTGCTCTGTTTTCAAGATTAACTTGTACTGCGTGATTGAAACTGTTGCTCTATGTGGCAGGCAGGAGGACGGGGTGTTGGCTGGGTGGGGAGAAGGGGAGGAAGAAGGGGAGGAACATGTGGGTAGGTGGAGTGGAGGAGGAAGGAGAGGGATGCATGGGGGTGTGGGGTGGACAGTAGGTAGGAAGAGGAAGGAACTAGATGGAAGTATATGTCGTTGAAATTAATCAAAATCTTCTCCGGATCAGGATGGGCGATGTGGAGGCGTCTGGAGTGCTTGCGTGACCAACACTCTCATGTGATGCAGCCTATATTTTTTGGAGTCACTTTGGCAACACTTGAAAGTCACGTACACATCAGTAAAACGTCCCCTTCCCATACACACACACACACACACACACACACACACACACACACACACACACACACACACACACACACACACACACACACACACACACACACACACACACACATACACACACACACACACACACACACACACACACACACACACACACACACACACACACACACACAGCCACACCCATACCCTCTCTACACACTCTTCATGGGTCATTCCACTCCCCATACTCTTAACATCACCACGCACATCTATAACATGCCCCACCTTCTCCCATAATCATACCTTCCTCCACACCTTCATCGTCGTCCACGCCTTCTCCACCGCCCACACTGCCGCCCACTCCCTCTCCTCCACGGCTGCACGACCCTCAGTTGAAGCTCCGCCTACCGACAGCCTCGCAGTCAGCTGACATGGTCGTGGGTTGGTCATCAGGCTGGATCCCCCGAGAGCGCGTGCGCAGTAAACTTTGATTCATGCAGAGGCTGTCAGTCAGAATCACCGTGGCGAAACTATGTCTGTGGGTCTGATGGAGGGCCCGAGAGTGTGGTTGGGCGAGCGGGCGTAAAAGTGAGGTATCTTGGCATTGAGTAGAGAGAGTTCAGCCCTCGAAATATTATGATGTTCTTTATTAGCCGATTCTGTGCAGGAGAAACTCTAACCAGAAAACGTATCCAAGCCGTAAAGATAAATTCGCTAATTAGGTATGTGATATTTACCCAAAGTAAGATTGTAATAATGATAATTTTAGACATTATATGTAAATTAGGATCATTTTACTCGCGCAGTCAAGTCTGCATCTTGATGAGGGTGGGCAACACGTGTAGCTGTTTGATATAAAGTTACAACTTGAGGCGCAACAAGACATTCTCGTCGTGCAGCTGTAAGGCGAGAGGCGGCGGGGCGGCGGGGAAAGTACGGCAGTGTTTCATAACTACCACGGCAGACATGGATGAAATGAAGCCATCTTGAACATGTTTAGAGCGGAGCGCATCCATGCAGAAACTATACGCCCGTTATAATATGTAGGTGTGTGTCACGTGTCTGCCGTACCCTCACTGCACGTGCACGAGCAAGACTGTGCACGCTGAGGACATTTTCCCCAATGCTGTAAAAATGGTGTTTTGTCGTGGGAAATGAGAGGCAGCAGCTAAGTCCGGGAGTTCACTCCCTTGAGTAATGATTCGTACCTTTTTCATTTATTAATTTTTGTAAACTTAATACGTGCAGCTTTGCCGTGTTGGGATTACACGCGACCGAAATAATTATGTATATTGAGATATTAACTTCCTTTTTAATTAGATATTTGTGGAAATTTATTTCGAGCTTTTGGTTCACACACACACACACACACACACACACACACACACACACACACACACACACACACACACACACACACACACACACACACACACACACACATTTATATATATATTTTTTTCATGAGTAATATTATAATTTAATGTAGAGGACATCTCACAGCCTCGAAGCAATTCCCGCTCCACGAGACGCTTTGTGTTATGAAAAATTTCCCTGCGTCTCCGCCCGTACTGAAGTTTGCAAGAGAAAGATGACATCGTCACTTTTCAGATTTCTGTGATGAATCATTAGGTCGCGGCATTGCAGCACACCTGTGGTTCCGGCAAGTCCTGCGTGGCTGTCTCGGGTGTCAGGCGCCAGTCTGGCTAACACTAAACACAACCACTCCTTCTTACTGTCCGTCTAATGACCTTAATCGGCCGGTAATACAGTAACTCTAATCACTGTGTAAAACATCTAGTTTATGGTTCTGTTACACATAAGGTGGAGAAAGAGATTCCTTACTATACCTTCCTAATATTGTCCGTCCTATTGCGTCCTCGACAGATGAGGTTCGAGTTTCATCCGAGAGGCGTAAGTTGCAGCCTTTGACAGAAAGTAGTCTCCGGTATGGATATATACATGTACGATACAGAGGTTCCCTGCTGATGGATCCAATAATAGTGGAAAAGATTTGAGTCCTTAAGACTCGGTCACCTGAAACCTCAGCCGTACGAAGGATGTAAATGATGTTCATAATGTTTTAATTTTCAGTCAAGAAAGTCACGGTGGGACAGCAACTATGGCACGTAAATTCTTTCCTTGGAAGAAAAATTCACGAGTCGTCAATAAACTGTTGAATAACACCGCAGAAGATGCATCTGTATCCACGTGACATTTACGAGCGAGTTACATCGTTGGTGACCCTTTCCTGGAGGGCTGAGGTGTGTTTAGAAAAGCGATAACCAGTGGAAACCGTAAGGAGCAATGCACTCTAAGGGAGGCGGTGATTATCAACCATGTGGAGCTGCGAGGCAGGACACGCTGTTGACCCCAATGCGTCCGGCAAGGCTGCGGGGAGATTAAGGTGATGCCGACAGACACAGTAAAGTAAACTACTCTGATAGATTTTCAGAGATTTAATCTTAAGGTGCTAACGTCAGCTGATCAAGGCAAGGACGAGACTCCAACTTCATCATTAACTATTAATGAACAGCTAAAGAAGTGACCCATACATAAAGTTCTTCCTGAACACGTCTGTTCTAGTCTAAGTGTGGAGATTCTGATCCCACTGGAGTCCATCCCAGCTTCTAGCACGTCACAATGCCTCGCCTCACACCTCGAAGTCATTGTGGATGCCGGAGTTCTTGTTTTTCTCTTGAATATTGAAATAAATAAAGTGTAAACATTCAAACATTCCTAATAGAAAATTAAACCAAATGGAGGTATATAGATAATGCTTGGTGTCGGTGGTCACTGCCAAGCTGTGTCGTGGGCCTCGGCTGTGTCAGGTGCCCGTCCCCTTCTCCCAACCCTCGGCGTGACAGAGAAAGGGACGCGGGTCGAGCTTGCCCAAGCAGCCGGTGGTGCTGGTGACGGGCTTCTTCCCCACAGCCAGTTTCTTGGCATTAATGGATTTATATTTCTTGTTCTTCGAAAAGGAAGATAATTTAAGACGGAAGGAATCTGGTGTCTTTCCCCTCGGTCATGGCCGGCAGGGGAGTCTTAAGAAAGGTCCATGATTGATTTATTTGGCACATGTTCCCTAGTCATGATAAATGACGGAAAACCCGCACCGCCACACTTTCAAGAAAAAGGCGAAGATTTGTGGCCTGGAGCAGCAGGGTACTGCCCCCTCCTGCCCCGCCCTGCTTCGCCCCGCTCCGCCTCGGCCCGCCTCGTAACGCTGCCTCGCGTCCGTCCCATGTCTCGGCGAGGAACAGCTTCTCGTTAACGAAAAAAGCAGCGTAATGAAGATGAAAAGAAACAGTCTTCCTAATTGTACGAGACGGTGTGAGGCAGAAGTGAAGACAAGACACAAGGCCACGAAGACCCTCAGTACTATTGCCTTGTTTTTGTTTTGTCTGTAGTTTCATCACAGTTTGTTGCAGTTTACTTACCCGGTGTTTCAGCTTCACACAGAATAAAGATCCCTTCGTAGCATCACGATGAATGACTGCCACCAGGAGATTTGAAGTAAGTGATTGCTTTATCGTAGACTCAGACGGTGTGAGGGGGAGGGGAGGGGGAGGCTGGTTACACCTGTTGTAAATACGCTTTTGGGATTAGATGCAACGTTCCCTTTACT
>JAXIVD010002166.1:60000-65983 GCA_036785275.1 Cancer borealis
GAGTGTAAGACAGAACTGTGGCGCCCGTCCCGAGACGTGTCGTGCAGCTGTACCTGTCAGTCCTTTGGGTCGGAAACACCCGCACCACCACCAGCCACTTGGTCGACGCAGCCCACCGCGGCACCATTTGACGATCATCAGTGGAACCGTAGGAGGCGAGGTCTCCACGGTGAGTTGGTGGGTGCGGGCCGCTGCCATTACCAGCCCAGCAAGCCCAGTCATAAACGCTCTGGGTTGCCCTGAGCGGTTGCCACAAGTCCACCCTCTGATACTCCCACTTATATTCGCTTATATTATATATTTCCCTATAGCGGGGAGTCGAAGCAATATAGTGGTTTGGACTTTTATGGGTCACTTTCCGAGAGTTAGGTACCATACCGTAAGCTTTACGGTCGTTTCGTGGATGCTGCTGAGGTTATTGATCCGACCTCTCTCAGGCGGCGGGTTCCTCTACACTTGATAATGATCGCTGGACTGATACGTGATGCCCACACCGCCGCTGCCCGACCGATGGACGACCCGACACAATCGCTTTTATGCATGAAGTGGGTTTTCGTTGAATTTAAGATCTTTGTTACAATGCCTTAGCTCACTGTTACTTGCTTGTTTTTAGTGCATTACAAGTGCACGACGCTTACCTTTATTTTCAAGGCAGACCAACTTTACGATATAAAATACTTTTTACTTATTTAAATATTTTCAGTCCTTGATATTGCAATTGTTTTTGAAGATTTGTGATGTTGATATCACGCGCGATTGTAAAGTTGCCTAAATATATAAGGAATATAAAACAATTCAAATTGTGTTCTTAGAGCTTAGAATTTTTTGTTTTTAAGTGTTTCATCGACCCTAACATTCTTTTTTTAAGATTAAATATGTTATAATACAAATATTTCTTCATCATAAAATCCGTGAGGCTGGTTATCACCCCACGGAATGATGAAGCCTGGCTGGCAAACCTTACTTGTGGATGTGTAGTTGAGGTCAGACGGTGGATGGATAGGAAGGGAAATGTTTTTTTGTAATAATAATGAAACTCTTAATGCCACAAAAGGACGACAAGAAAACTACAATTGAAAAATTACATAGATTTTGATGTTGTTCTTACTGACTTAACAATAATTGATAAGCCTGTGTGGGCAGATATTCAGTAACTTAAGTTGCAGTAAGAAGCAGTAGGTTCCATAATTTAGACCCACAAAGAGGCTTCCCCTCAGCACCACTTGTCATGTCACTACGCTGAAGTAATGTCAGGAGTCCCAGTGTGTTGAACTGGTCCTTGCTGAGGCGCCTCGCAGCATCTTTGCATAAACTAATAGGAACCTCACTGTTATATAAGTGAAGGGATAAGTAAATGGATATCATATACAGATAATTAAAAAGAAAAGCAACAACATGCTTCTTTCAGTCTTTTCTCCCTGCACGGAGCATCTTCATTTACACTTGGTACGACATTGAATCTTTTATTTTTATTTTTTACAAATTCCACTTAGTAAATGCTTAATGGAGAGCAAGATCTATAAAACACTTGTTAGAAGTTGTATTAATGACTGAAGAGAAGTGTTCGTCACTCCTTACAACAGTGTCTTTCTGCTTCCTTCCTTGGAGGTGAGAGCAAATGTCACCAGAGGAGGCAGGGCGGCGGGGACTGGCGGCCGTTCCATGCACGCTCCGACACGGCGCCCAGACATGCCACGCCGACGTTTCCAGAAATATTGGTACCCAAACCGTGGAACAGCACACTGCTGGCCCAAAATGTCCCTCACCCCGCCCATAAACACGAACATAACACACTCCCGCCGTCTCCCTAACACCACCAGACTCGAGAATGTCGGGCTGTATGTACGGAAGAGGAGGAGGAAACAATAGCTTAATAAATCCTCAATTTCATATACTACAGGCATATAACCTGCCATCCAGCGGTCTATTGTTCGAGCGTTGGAGGTGGCAGGAGGGAAGGATTGGTTCCACCTTCTCTTGAATACCTTTCTCCGCCTTTTCCTCGGCACCAGAAGGGGAGTTTACACAAGCACCTCTGAGGGGAAAGAGGTACACTTTAATCAATACTTAACGCGCAAAGAATACTCATGTGAGCATACCCGCCTGTGTTACCATTCCCCATGTTGCTGTCATCCCTAGGCGGGTGTTCATTACATGTGTGTGTGTGTGTGTGTGTGTGTGTGTGTGTGTGTGTGTGTGTGTGTGTGTGTGTGTGTGTGTGTGTGTGTGTGTGTGTGTGTGTGTGTGTGTGTGTATGTGGCAAGGGAGGGAGGCAAACCATACACATTGTGGCGTCACTTCCCATATTATCCACCGTGACTGACGACCCACTGAAGGCTGCGTAGGAAAACCGATCACGTATTTGGAGGAAAATATTCCAATCTCCCGAGTGACTGTTGGGTAGAGGCTGTGTGTGTATTGTCTAAGGGAAGAGGAACGCTGTGGGATGCTGGACGGAAGACTGGCTCAGATGTATTGTTGAATGGCGGGGAATTAGTTGTGTGTCTGTCTGTCTGTCTGTGTGATGGTTTGTTAAGAGGAAAGATAACAAACGATATCTTAAGGTCAATCTAGGTGTCACGAGTAACATGCAAGAATTATATAATGTTAAAATATTACATTTAAGTAAACTCTCTTTATTTATCTCTCTTTCTCAATCTATATATCTCTCTTTCTCTCTTTCTTTCTCTTTCTCTCCTTCCCCCCACACACCCACACACGTCTCCCGCCCACACACGCACACAACACTAATAACAACCAAGCCAACAGCAACATCAGTCTCCGCCACCGTCTGACTCCTTATCATCACCGGTACCACCTTATCTGCATTCACCCAAATTATGTATATTACTAATGCCACCAGCCCTTTCTTTATCTCTCCAGTTGGTTTCCATTTTCCCAGCTGTCGTCTTCACCCCGCCAGCCAAGCCGCTGCGGGAAGACTTGCATCACCCGACCTGTTCCCATCAAGATCTATGAATTCCATTACGACCTCAAGCTCCACCTTCGCCTCTACTTCCATTAGCGCCTTCATCGCCTCCGTCAGCACCCCTCGTCCCTCTCTGTGTCACCTCTTATTCCTATTCCCCTTCGCTTCACCTCGCCTCGCTTCATCTCCCAGACCAGACCTTTGTTTTTAGTTCTTATTTTTTTTTTTTTTTCTTCTTCCTTTCGCTACTGTTATAATTTCCACCACTACCACCTACCACCACATACCACCACCACCACCACCACCACCACCACCACCACCACCACCACCACCACCACCACCACCACCACCACCACCATTGCCCAACCTGCAGGAGCGTGATAGAGCATCATCTCGGGTTACCTAGAGGCGCCCCCAGGTGTGGCGGCCCCCGGATGGCCCTCCCCGCTGGGTTTGTGGCAGCGTACCTCGTCCCCGGCAGCAGTAAACACGACACGCCTGCCACGGGTGCTTCCTCCCTTCCTCTCTCCTGCCAGTGTGTGTGTGTGTGTGTGTGTGTGTGTGTGTGTGTGTGTGAGAGAGAGAGAGAGAGAGAGAGAGAGAGAGAGAGAGAGAGAGAGAGAGAGAGAGAGAGAGAGAGAGAGAGAGAGAGAGAGAGAGAGAGAGAGAGAGAGAGAGAGAGAGAGAGAGAGAGAGAGAGAGAGAGAGAGAGAGAGAGAGAGAGAGATAAGTAAGAAAAAGTGAGACAAAGCGAGATGTTTAATACTTACGTTTTAATAATACATAATTTTCCTTTTATAAGTAAATATGTACCTACACGACCACAACATTATTCATCCACTCATCACATCCTTATTAATTTCATCATCAATATGAACTCATTATTCACTTCTCTGATATTCTTTGCTCTCTCCTGAAGACCTAAACACTTCTACAGGAAAAATAAAAGAGAGAAGACACGTTTTGCCGTTTGCCTTGGGTGTCGCATTGCCCTTACTCATGCATGTATCCCAGGAATGCGATTTTCTGAGACTCTCGCATCTGATCTTGCATGAAGGACATTTGTGGTCGTTCATTAAGCGTTGTTTTGGTGGGTTGTTTATCACTCGTTGTGGCTGCTGCTCGCCGGGAACATGATTTGGTCTGCATAATGAGTCGTTTATTGTTGTTGATGGTCCTGTGTTTGTTGATGACTGTATCCTGAGGCTTGGTGATGTGGATTGTTTTCTTCCCCAAATGATGCCCAGCTAGACTCGAGGTTCATTTGTTAGATTGTGTAAGGCGCTGCACTGCATTCTCAAGGTGGTTACATTTAAACCAAATATGTTATTCTTCAGTGGCCATTATCTAGTTGTTACGCTGCCAAGGAGAACTTATACAATTAATTAATTTTCTTAATGGCTGAGAGGGAGAGGGACAAATTGAGAACAGGTGTAACTCGTCCGAAGGTAATTTACTGAACGACTTTTTTTCTCTCTCTTAGAAATAACAAGCATGTGCATTGTGTTCCCCTCCAATAAATCCTTGAACAGGACAACGAATGTGACGACACCTCGTGGGCGGCGTGCTGGCCCGTCACCCTCCGCCATGACCCTTGGGCTTCTTGGGGGACACGAGTTCACGTCACTTCGCCTTCATCGTGAATGTTATCGTTGTGGTCGTGTGTTGTCAGCTTTTCCTTTGGCTTAAAGATAATAGTATGCTATGTCATGTCATAAGTAAGTTGTTTCTTCCAAACGCTATCCAAAATAAAGTATATTAAACGAAAACAAAGATAGCAACAATCGCAACATCAGCAGCAGCAGCAGCAGCAGCAGCAGCAGCATAAAATCATACACACATCACACGTTTCATTATCATTACCACCACCAACATTCTTTTTATGATAGAAATATCATCAGCAACAACAACATTCAAAAAATCTTTGTTTGACAGTTAATACATTAACGTGCAACTGGCTCCGTGTCTTGCGACACCTGCCTGGCCAGCGTCATGCCAGGGTCGGTCTGGGGTCATCTAGGGTTGAGGACTAGAATGATGTACATTCATGTAACGCTTGTCATGCAGTACAGCAGGTGAAGTAGCATTGTTCCCTCACGTAGTGCTGGACAACGGGAGAGTTGTCTGCTTCATCTTGGAAACAACATCCACACAACGTTCAACGAAAGAAAGCTCGCCAATGACTGCTATCACCGCCGCCGAAACCTTGGCTCGATAATGCACGCGAGCGGCGCGGCGCATCAGCCATGCCGGTCAGCCGGTCCGCAGACAATAATGGGACAAGGAACATTTGGTGTAAGTCAAGCAGGTCGCATAATTTCGGTCGGCCGTTTTGACGTCTTTATCAGATAGTGCCGCGTGTCCTGGGCGAGGCGCGTGACCCTCGCCCTTATGAGGATTGGGGCGGCAGTGAGTTGCCCTCAGCCGTGGTGGGGAGGGGTCAGGAGTGGGTGGATGGGGATTCACGGTGAGGTCACTTTGCAGTGTTTATGTTCAATGGAAAACTAAAATGAAACAAAAAGTATATTTTCAAGTTATGAAAACTATGAGAACACAGCTTTTTTTTGGTCGAATATTTAGACATATTCAATATACTCACCTCAAGTTATAAAGTTTCTTGAATCAGGAAAATATGTTGATATACTCCAGCGATTACAAAATAATGGAAATCACCCATTCGTTTCGGTGGGCAAAGGTATGTGTGTAGGTCTTTGTGTTGGTGTGGGCACAGCGCGTATCTTGTGCCTGCATGATGTTCGTCAAGTAAGCAGAACAACCGGCAAGCAATTGTAATTCAAAGGTGGTGAGTGGCGAGCTGATGCTATCACGCTGCCTTGATAACATCTCTCGCCGCTCAATGGAACTACTGCCCAGGGATTATAAACCTTTATCTTCGAACTCTTCCTAACAAGATGCAGAGATCATCCGTTTGATAATATAAATAATACACTGCCCTATCTAGTTTTTGTCTTGGTGGCAGAGACCTTAAATTAATGAGAGTTTAAAACTACATTACGAGGAGAGCCTGTGTAGGGAGGCAGTGTTTGTGTACCT
>JAXIVD010002167.1:5000-45000 GCA_036785275.1 Cancer borealis
TTCACTTGTGTATGTTGTACTTCCCTTTGTTGTGCATGTATCTATGTTGGGCCCAATGTAGTACTTTTAAGGATATCAATTTTGTCAATGTTTTTTTTTTCCATCTCCTCTTATTCCTTAACCTCTATCCACTTTGAATTAACACGCATTATTTAATGAAAAACGAATAGACAATGATGATAATAATAATAATTAAAAAAATCCCCATAATTAACTTTCTTTTCATCTCAATTAACCACTAAACACCATTTATGAACGGATCTTTCTGGAGAACTACACCCTTTTCCCTTCCCCTCTATCTCCCTCCCGGTGGCCATGCAGGAAGAGGAGCACTCGCACTCCAAGAAACTCTCCCTCAACGTGATCAAAGAGTCTGAAGGAGAGGACAGCGAGGAAGAAAGTGATGACGAGCCTCCAGCACCACCACCACCCTCGTCGACCTCTTCCCGTAGGCACAGTTTCCATCACTTCCCAGCGCCACCAACCAAGAGTCAATCAAAGGTAAGTAGTAGTAGTAGTAGTAGTAGTAGTAGTAGTAGTAGTAGTAGTAGTAGTAGTAGTAGTAGTAGTAGTAAGGGTTAAATTAACTTATGTGCTCAACGAAAACCAAAGTATCGGGGACAGTTTGAGGACGGCGGTAGAAATTATTATGGTCATCATTATTATTATTAACCACAAAGGTGAGGGAAGCGTTTATTTCTAACCCCACAAAGGCAGAACACACACACACACACACACACACACACACACACACACACACACACACACACACACACACACACACACACACACACACACACACACACACACACACAATTTTACCGTCTCCATCTATCTGTCACGTGGTATCTTTAGAAGTTTAGAATACTTCCCTTAAAGTAGTATTTCCGTTATCCGTTTTCACTCTAAATATTTCCTCCTTACACAATTTTTTTTCGCGACAATAAAAAGACAAAAAAACTAATGGAGCCATAATGAAAACTTACATCACACACAACACATAATAAAAAGAAGTAAAGGTTTAAATTTGAAGATAATTAATGAGTAAAAAATAGCGAGTGTCTGCGATGTTCATTTGTTTGATGTTCCTTAATGTTATGTTTATAGAGGATACTTTTTTTATGTTGCAGAATGCGGAGAAAGTTCGGGCACTCCTGCAGGCGGTGGAGGAGGAGGAACTGGAAAAAATCAGCAAGAAACTGGGAGAGAAAACAGAGTAAGTTATCCGTTCATTTACCTTACTCTTGCCTTCTTCCTTTCTTCACTTTCATTTTGTTTAATTCTATACATTTCGACTGATAGGTCATTGAATTTAACTACCATTTTCTGTTTGATAAATTGTAAGTGCGATATAAATTTTCCCTTTCCTTCAACACAAACACCTACAATACTTTCACTCCCTCATAAGACGTCATTATTATTCTTCCATTTCTTTTTCATTTTCATTTAATGACCATAATTCCTTCACCGCTCACAAGCTCATATAGGGCGGTTGAGGGCAGAGGCCACACACAGCTATAGTATAACCTCCCGACTTAGTTAACCTACATATCGTATCTTTTAATTCTTTTTCAGCCTTTGCATTCGTGATTTCATAATGTGCATGCCGTCACCTGCAGCTACTCGTGATGGCCTCCAAGAATAAGTTGAGAATGCAAAGATGACTCATGTGTTGCTATGAGTGTAGCAGGATGGTGTCACACGCTATTATTACCGCCACTGTAAAGGCAACTCGCAGACCATTTGGCTGGGAAGAACTATTCATGTGCATGTGAAGAACGCAAACATTGACTTCGGTGATGATTATATGGTAGATTCTTCTCTATTTCTTCTTTGATTACATATTGTTTTTAGTTTCATCATACGTGGTGCAGACGCGGTACTTGACTCACCTGCTGCCACACTCAATTTCTTTAAGTTTCACGTAAATAAACAACGATACCTAAACATTTACGACGAGGATGGAAACTGAGAAGGAGGTGGTCTTTAATTATTATAAAATCGAGGTCAATGCAAGTGAAACCAGCCTAGTAAGGAATGTCACACCTGCTGCGTCACAACCTTTGGGCGGGCGGCCAGACACAATCCTTCGTCACCAAGGCCAAGGGTTTCGGTGCCTAAATCACAAGTCTATATTAACACCGCTCGGAAGACAGCCATAACAGTCCTCATCTTGGCACGCAGACTCAGTGTGAAGGGGAAGTTCGAGGGGTGTGGTCGTGTGTTCCTTACCAGCGGAACGTGACACGTGGCTAAGTCTTCTAGCATTGTTTTTTATATATTCTTCATTCAGTCAAAACTATTAGTATTGTCCATTCCTATGCGTGAAATAAATCATAAACTGCTAGTGGCTTACATATCAGCACCATGGCTTGCTAACAGATAAGCTATTACTTTTCACGTCCTATTTAGTCAAATGTTCATATTGTGGAAGGAAAATAAGTGACAAGGACGAAAGAATATTGACCTTTGAAACAGAACTCGCAAAGGTGTCAGGTATTACGTTATTGAAAGGCGAGGGTCACAGGGGTACAGGTAGGCAGAACGCCTCTACCATGCCTTGCCACGCAGCCGAACCACCACACGCTGACGTCACACCCCTCTCATCCCGTTCTGCTCCTCTTCTGTCCCCTACCACACCGTTACCATCCCCTTTGATACGCTCTACCGGCGCCATGCCCATCACACCCGATAGCCTCCCTCTAGGGTCATCCATGCAATTCAGAAGAAGCATCTCGTACAACTGTATCGAGTAAGTAGAGTTGCACCTTCCACAAATACATTTAATTCACCTTTCCTTGGTCTGCCTTTCAACGCGTCGCATCTCTTTCCGACAGTTTGGTCAGACAACACCTTGGCCTCGTGGAGACCCGGCTTTTCGAGATGTTTGGTGACCAGGAGAAGCAGACCATCAACATCAACAAGTTCCTCATGGTAGGTGTTAAGACGTCTGATAATTATATACACATACACAAATGTATTCAATAACGTCCTATTATCTTTTTCTTCATCTTGCTCTCCTGGTGTAGGGGCTGACGGCGACAGGAATGCGGCCCTCAGATCCCCGTCTAAAGCAGACCAGAGAAAACCTCAAGAAACTACAGGATAACTTAGGCACCGAGGCTGTTATGCTTGATATCGACTATGAAGCTTTTATGGGGTACGTGCATAAGAAAACGCGAAAAAAAATGAGAGAGAGAGAGAGAGAGAGAGAGAGAGAGAGAGAGAGAGAGAGAGAGAGAGAGAGAGAGAGAGAGATGAAATACAACTCACACATGTTTCAAACACTTACCCTCCATCCTCTCCCTTCGTCAGCATCATCTCGGAGAACTTGGAGATCATAGTCAAGGCTTTCTCAGCATCCTTTGTCATCCCAGACTTCCAGGGATTCTGTAAACAGATTGAGGACATCTACAACAGATGTTACAGCAACCATTCTGGCACGGTAATAACCTCTTCCTTCTCCAACTTGATATCTATCTCGTCCTTACCTTCCAATATCCTAGTCAATACCTACTTTTATTGGCACCAACCTTCCATCTACATCTTTCCTTGGCATAACTTTTCTTCCTTCCATCTGCTGATTTCTATCATTGGCTTTTGTTTCTCTTACGAAAGCCTCTTCCTTCCTTGTCTGGTAACATTCACTTTCTTTCTCTTGTAGCCAATGGGATAGTAAGATGAGTCTAAATGCTATGCTTCTTTAATTCATAGCATTCTTTTCCTCCCTTACAGCCAGCTCAATACATCCCACAACTGGGTCGCTTCAGCTCCAAATCATGGGGCATGTCCGTGTGTACTGTAGACGGCCAGAGATTCTCCATTGGCGATGTGGAAGCACCCTTTACCATACAGTCCTGCAGGTGGGTTCATGCATCCCTCTTCCTACAGTCTCCATTGTTCCTTACTAAGATTTCTATTGGCACACACGGATCCTCCTACATATTCTTTCTACTGTCCTTAGCTCTTCATTCAGATTATAGTACATGTTTATGCATTTATAGTTGATGGCTGAATGGCAATGATCATAAAATTTTACCTTTTCAATGTCACTTAAATGAGGCAATGCAGATTTTTGCACTCTTGTTGCTCACATCAATACCACACCACACACACACACACACACACACACACACACACACACACACACACACACACACACACATTCATTGTTCCCATATCTACACCACACCACTCATTGTTCTCACACTTATACCACACTACTTATACACACTCTCATTAACTCTGCACCCACAATCCCCAGTAAATCACAGGTCAGATCCTTAAAAACTCTGTGGCACATCTCTGTATTTACTTCACATGAGTGCAAAGGATGTTCATCTTATGGACACACACTTCACTGAGTTGTAAGAATAAATAAGGAGAATATTACTTCCACAATTTCGTGTGATTGCTTGCTTGATTGAGTTTTGTGTAGTTTTTGTGTGTTTTTCCAGATTGTGTATATATATTTTTTACTCATAATTAGTGAAGAACAAATCTAATTACCCATAATTAGTTTCTAAATGGGGCATGATGTATTCAAATCATGTCTTGTTAATAAACCACATCATAAAAGAACTTTAAAGTAACAGAATTGGTTATGTAATTACATATATTGAGCTTACACAAATATTGATTTAGTCCACGGTTATAAACAAAAGAACAAATATTCAGCTTAGTGAAGTGATATAAAAAAACCTTGAAATTATGTAAGCTATCACACTCCATCTTTCTCTTTTCCAAAACACCCTTCTAGATTCTTTTCATGTGGTTTGTTTGCACTAAAGGATATCAGAAAGGATCCAATTTCTGTAGTGTATTGAAAGACAATGTTCCTGTCTGTTTAGAAGTATGCAATGCCTTAACACTCCTCTTGTTGAAGTAATATAGTAGTGATGGCACTATTTTCCTCGTTTTGAGTCTCACACGTGGCATCTGGTTTCGGTAAATACCTAGTCAAAAATGCTTCTGTTGCTTCTTGACGGCTGTAAAATCTTTGTGTCTTACATATGTTTCTGAGGCTGAGAGTTTGTGTTGAGTGTGACATTTTTTTCTTGGTGACCTGACCATAGCAAGCCTTTGACTTACGCCATCGGCCTGGCTGTGAACGGCACTGATTACATGCACAACTATGTTGGGATGGAGCCCTCTGGACGCTACTTCAATGAGCTGGTTCTTGATTATAACAGTAAGTAATGGTAGAGAGGAGGAAGAGGAAAGTGCATGTGCATGGCTGTGGCTATGGGAGGGAACTAAAAGGTTGAGATACAGTGGTGGAGTGTGAAATTGTGTCCAACTTTTAGACCAAGTCCTTGCCATAAATTTTTTTTCATGATATACAACAGTAAATCTTTTCTGTAACAAGTTGTAGAAAGATGAATCCGTAATGGTGTCAGACAGGATAACAGATCAATATTCATTACAATTCTAAGACTACCAAATAATAAATCATGTAGGACAGAGAACAAAGCATAACACAGTCTCACACTATAGCACCAAGCAGTAAGAAGGTGTATCAGCAATAGAGACCAACAACTTGCACAGAACAAAAGGTAATTCCTATGTAAGACAGAAAAAGTCAGCCAGCCAGCCACACAACAGAAATCAGGAGCTGAAGAAGGTAACTCAGCCCTACTCTCCCCTCAGCTACGCCTTGATGTATGCGGTGGCAGTGGGCTTGCTAGGGACCGAACACGTACACTCTCACGTGGGTATGGAGCCTTCAGGGCGATACCACAACGAACTGTGTCTCGACTATGACAGTAGGTTTAATGACACCCTCTCTCTTGCCTACCTTCCCTCGCCTTTTATCCTTTCTCTCTCTCTCTTTCTCTCACCTATAGATATATTCCCATCCTTCTCTAAGTCCTTTACAAATGCCTTTTTTTCTTCCTCTCCCTTTTCCTCTCTATGCCATACTGATTATTTCTTTTCTCTTGCCTTCCTCTCCTCTGCCCTATTTAATATATTTTCCTACCTTCTTTTTCCTTTTTCTTATTCCTCCCTTTTCCTGATACTAATTCATGTTGGTTGAAATGCATTAACATAAAAGAAAATAGTCAGCTGATGTTCATGCAGATAGCAGAATCGTTTATTAATTTTACTCCATTCGAAGTTGTTGTATTTGTCATCTCCAAGTAATGGATCTTACTTAAGTTATGTGAACATGTGAGAAAGTTCAATTCACAACTATATAGCAAGACATTAAAGGAGATGAAGAAATGCAAAATTGTACTGGATAATAGCAAGAGATGAAGACAGATCACAAACTAATTCAGCTGATATGATATTTGTGAATAAATGATGCATCCTTAAATCCCATCACACACTTTCTTGTTCCCACTCCTCCTTCCACCTCGCCCAAGCTGACATGCTTATCCTCACCACACACTACTCTAGCAGTGATGTGTGCACTAAAATGTTCATCACCAGAATTTTTTTTTTTTACATTTGACTTCCTACCACTCACACTAAGGTATGTTTCTGTAGAATATATAAAACTTTGGACTTCTAGTATGTACTAACACAACTGATTACTCAATATGACTGTTATTTGTCAGTGAAGTAGCAGTAGTGATTTAAGTTATTTTCCATCATTTGTGCTGTTTGATTCTTTGCAAATATAACATAAAACTCCTAGTAGTAAAACTAATTCATCAGCCTTCCATTATTTCATGTTTGTTTTCTGTCATACAAATATGTTGCAAAAATCTTATAAACTAAAACAACACCTGAACAAAATAAATTCAAGACACAAGGTCTTTGAGTCTGACTTGGAATAGTTATTTAGGAAAAGTTGTGTTCCTATCCTCAGCTGGAGTCCTTTCCTCCTCCCACAGACAAGCCACACAACCCTATGATCAACTCTGGTGCCATCATGACAGCAGCAATTATCAAGGTGGGTTAATATTTATTTGGTCTCTATCAGCTTATGTACACATCTTACATATCACATTTCAGGTATACCTCAACAGTTGTGTGTCTTATAAGCATGTTAGCATATTGGTGGTGTGAGTTGGAAGATAGCTCAGACCTGTAGTTCAGTAAGTGCTTGCATCATTGTCTAATAATAATAAGTCTTCAGTCTGTCAAAGACCAAAAAACACATTTGATATGAGGTGATCCAGAAGTTCTTCAGTGATCAAGGTTTGTTCAGGGAGGCTGCTGAGACTATGCAGCTTGGCTGTTCAGTGGACAAGGCTGACACATGGAAGCATGTAGGGAGCCTTTCAAAATTATGATAAATTATGATTATTGAAAAAAATCTCATCACATATTGATCTTGAGCCTTAAATAGTTATTCATTGATAACATATCCATTTTCCCCACTCCTCCATATGTTGAGCTCAACAACTTAATTGAACAACAAACAGTCTTGTCTCTACATTACTGAGTAAAGTAATGGAAACAGTGTTCTAAATAAACAACTTTTGTTTCTCTTTCACAGCCTGAGCTCTCAGCAGCAGACCGGTTTGACTTTGTAAGTATGATAATTTTGAGTTGAACTCATACAATCGACTGAAATATTTCACTTATTATGCACAAATTTAATGTAAATATGTACTACATACAGAAATTGAATAAAAACTTAATGACTTATTCTTGTGTTGCAGATGTTCAACGTGTACAAGCGTCTGGCTGGTGGTGAATATCTAGGCTTCAACAACTCTGTCTTCCTCTCGGAGAGAGAATGTGCAGACCGTAATTTTGCTCTTGCTTACTTCATGCGGGAAAACAAATGCTTCCCAAAGAACCACAAACTGCAGGAGTCTCTCGATTTTTATTTCCAGGTTAGTTCTTGTTAGGTAATGGTTGGAAATGTTACAGACCAAAATTAAGGAACACCTTGATAGGTTCAAAAGGTTGAACCATGTAACACAAGTCCAATATTTTACACATTCTATTATTAGAGTCAATTTTTGTCTTTCTCAAGCAAACTTCATTTATCTGATGCTGTTTCTATCAATTCAAGGGTTAATTTTTTGCAGCATATGAAATGGTGATCATGATAACAATGAAAGGCTTGCTATATACACAAACTTACAACTTGGTATAGTAGTACAGTAAAACCTCGATATAACGAACCCGCTTGAAGCGAATTTCAGATATAACGAATGTCATTTCCTGGTTGAACCAAATCGAATATAACGAACCAAAGTTCGTTATATCCGACTATGAACGTGCTGACGCGCACGCCACTCAGTCCAGTCCACAGTTTGCTTTCACTGTGAAGGGTTGGTCGCGCTCGTGCTCTCGCCACTTGCTACCTACTACGTTGTTGTTAATTTTTGTCTAATGTAACATACACCAAACACTCAAATTCAGTACCCCTGTAACAACTCTGTATGAACACGTCTTAACGAACGAAACTCCGTATATAGCAAACTCGTTCGGTATTTTTACCGAACTTCAGATATAACAAATTATCGGATAACGGCAAACACCCCGCCCCAATTGGTGCGTTATATCGAGGTTTTACTGTACATGTGATTTCAAACAATGCCATGTATCCTCTTACTCTAACATAACTAATTTTTTTTTTTTCACTCAGTTATGTTCGCTTGAGATCACGGCTGAGTCTGGTGCAGTGATGGCGGCCACACTGGCGAATGGTGGACTGAACCCACTCACAGGAGATCCAGTGCTAACCGTGGAGGCCGTCCGAAACACCCTTACACTTATGCACTCCTGTGGCATGTACAACTACTCCGGACAGTTCTCTTTCCATGTGGGTGGTTTGAGTGCTCTCTGTCTCAGTCTCTTTCTTTCTCCTTCTTCAGTATCTCTGTATGCGTCATTCTTATTTTTGCCTGGGAGTTTTCTGCTCTCTCTCTCTCTCTCTCTCTCTCTCTCTCTCTCTCTCTCTCTCTCTCTCTCTCTCTCTCTCTCTCTCTCTCTCTCTCTCTCTGTAAGTGGTATTTTCATTCATACTTCATCATCTTTAGGTGCAAAATTGATTACTGATACTACTGTCACTACCACTACCAACATTCTCACCTCATCCTGATTCCTCCTGTAGGTGGGGCTGCCGGCCAAGTCAGGTGTGTCTGGGTGTGTCCTTCTAGTTATCCCCAACACCATGGGCATCTGCCTCTGGTCACCGCCCCTTGACACCAACGGGAACTCCTGTCGTGGCGTCCAGTTCTGCATGGTAAGTTATGCCACCATTATCTATTTGAATGTCATTACCGGTTCATTATCATTCTATTTCTCACTCAAACAATCAAGGATCCAATGTCATCTAAGGGAAAAACGGATAGTATTTCATTTTCTGACATATAAGACACAGATTACTCCATACTACTTTACATCAATGGGTCTGACTGTTAGTAAATTTAATAAAGGAACAGCTTATGATCATGTTCAGTGTTTTTACTTCTTATTTGTATTAATTTACGTTAATTTATATTATGCATCAATTGCTTCATCTGTGGTGCAGGAAATGGTGTCTCGCTTCAACTTCCACAACTTTGACAATCTGCGAGGATTCTCAATGTCAAAGCAAGACCCACGCACTGCCAAGGTGGAATCCAAGGCACAGATCCTCTTTGACCTCCTCTTCTCTGCTGCTGCAGGAGATATGTCAGCCATCAAACGGTAAAGAAACACGACTCTCATTGTCATCAAATTTGTTTCGCTATCATTATTGTATATTGTTATTATCATGATGTTCTTCTCCTGTTAGGCACTCACTTGCTGGCACAGACATGCAAGCCAAAGACTATGATGGACGCACCGCCCTTCATGTAGCCACGTCAGAGGGTCATGATGAGGTTGTGGATTTCTTGCTCGACAACTGTAAAGTGGACCCAATACCCAAGGTAACTAGGGACTAAGGAAGCCTCTGAACATTGTATCTTTTATGCTTTATATTAACTTCTCTTTATATGAATAATAACACTTGAGAGAGAAGGTTTGCAAGAACATGAGGCATAAACTTTGTGTCAGTTTCCTGATTATGTAAAGAAAGTAAAAAATGCAGTGGTGGGCGCGTCAGTAAATTTTGCCGGTCCGTCATTGGTCATTCACCAGCGGCCGGCCCGCCAGTCCGTCATCATCAGTCCGTCATTATTTCAGGCCGCCTCAGTCCGTCAGTCGTCAGTCCATCACTCCGTCATCGTTATTTTAACCGCGCTTCCGTCATTGCTAAATCATCACTATCACGTCTATCTTCTGCACCTGCTCCTGTCTCTGCTAAGATATTTATCCATGATCTATAAAAGTCGAGAAATGCGGTGAAAAACAATTTAAACAATGTTACTTCACTTGATCAAACGCGGGTTGGAATACTAAAGCCCCGTCCACACTACAGAACTTCTTTTGTAACAAGTTGAAACTTTTGAAACAAGTTAAAAACTTAAAACTGCACAGCAGAAGCGGAGAGCTCGCGACAAACAACCTTTCATTACGAAAGCCAGCAGGCTACTGATATGACGCAGCGCGGTCACGTAGAAATTTCTGTAGTGTGTCGTCTTTGCTTTTCGGGTTAGAGGCGGTTCGGGTGACGGCCGAAAATCGCTTCCGTCGGCGCTTATTCCGTCAGTGTTTCAAAGTTTTCGTCAGTCGTCAGTCCGCCAGCGAAACGGGAGTCCGTCAGTGACGGACTGACGGACTGCCCACCACTGGAACAATGTAAGAATGCTATAATATATTGAATGTAAAGAAAGGGAATAGAGGTCAACCAGAACATAATAGTTTCCCTCACTACCACACTCAGGATCGGTGGGACAGAACTCCACTGGATGATGCCGAGAGCTTTGACTATCCTAAGTGTGCCAAGATTATCACCGAATGCTGCAAGAAGAGAGGCATCAACCTCCCCCTATCCTACAAAGCCTACATTGAGCTCACCAACAAGCCTAACGGACCCTTACCATCAGTCACCAGCAATTAAATACGTCAGGGCATCAGGTGCATGACAGCTTAAAGGTACCAGTCACTTATCCGCACAAGGAATCATGGTCAGTCATGCATGAGGATACAGTGCCATGGTATTAGTGATTTAAGTTAACAGTACAGTGCAATTATTATTGTATATATTGGTGCCATTATTATCCTAGCACTCTTTCTTTTCCTCTTAGCTATGTTCTTGCAGGGGGGTTAGAGTGGTAAGGTTTTCTGAGAGAGAGAGAGAGAGAGAGAGAGAGAGAGAGAGAGAGAGAGAGAGAGAGAGAGAGAGAGAGAGAGAGAGAGAGAGAGAGAGAGAGAGAGAGAACCTGATAGGGAACTTACTCCAAGCTCAAGTTTCAAAGCAGATAACAAGGTACAGGACAGTACACTGCAACATCCACAAATCTATCTCGTCTCAACAATCAACCTCCGCCTTCAATAATCAAGATATAGCCTTAGTCATGCTTCTCTTCCTCTTTATCCAAAATGTTGCCATGAATATTGAAGAGAATAATAATATTTTACCATGAGTTGTGTGTTTCATGGTAGTAGGTGTCTCAAATACAGAATTAAAATAAATATCTTTTGGGGAGACAGCCATGAGTGTGAAGAAACTATTATAAGTTGGTGTTCATAGTTGAAAAACATGATTTCTCTGGATGAAAAGATGGAAGGATAACAGTTCTATACAAGCTTGCGGGGGTACTGTTACTGTTACTGTTACTATTACTGTTACTGTTACAACTGTTTTCAGCAGAGTAAAAGCTTGGGAATCTTTAGGTAGACAACTGGCAAAGTTCAACAAGCTATTGTTAGTATTTTTTCTTCACTTTTTACACCAGAGGCCATCCAGTTCAGCTTCATATTTTTCTTTTATGATTCTTGTGTTATTAGTGCAACTGGAATTTCCATTTACAAACAAATTAACAACAATAAACTACCAGTGTTGTTAATAATTTTCCATGCTTGGAATTTTCAAGTATGTACAGTAGTGGATAATGAGAATTAAAAAAAAAATTAAGATGAGTTACAGTTTGGCTGTCATAGTTTTCACACTAATAATGACAATAAAAACAGGACTAGGTGCCTCCCTTATGATATATGTGTGTGTGTGTGTGTGTGTGTGTGTGTGTGTGTGTGTGTGTGTGTGTGTGTGTGTGTGTGTGTGTGTGTGTGTGTGTGTGTGTAAGAGCGAAGTAATCATCATGTAGTAGACAAATTAATATCTTTCCAGAGGTTATTATACTTTTATCTACATGCTATTGTTATCATTATCATTGATTCTTTTATGCAATTACTTTTCGGATTTGTTCCGCTGGGCCATGTATTGTATTTGGTAGATGTAGTATAATTTTTATAAGAAATAAACATGTTTTTTAGATAAAAAAATTCCTGATTACATCTAAAGCAATGCTTCAAGGCTATCAGCTAATATTAGTCAAAACTGCCCTACACATGCTAACCTACATAACTACATTAACAACAACTGTTTAAGGTTCAGGGTAAAACCTACGTTTTCCCATCTATTTTAACGAGTTTCATGCTGCAATCACTACAAAAAGCGGTGGATATACAGTATTTTATTTTGATCGTATCCTTCCATATGTTACACTTCACGGTACTCGTGGAAAATGTCATTCCCACTATTAATTTTCGATTTCTTTAATAAACTATACCCATAACTTAACCTAACCAGGTTATACAGTACACGGCTTCTTTGGTTAGGTTACATTTAATTTTCATAAAAATCGAAAATGGACAGTGTGGAAGTGAGACAGGACCCACATTCTTTGAGAGTGCCAAGAAGAGTAACATTTTAGGGTAAATCTGCATAACTCCACTCGAACGATATCGATATGAATATGAAGTCCTACATACTATACATAGTGTAGTACTCAACACATCTGTGTTCAAACATCATCATCCTTACTTCCTCACACATCATTTCTCTACAAGCCTTAATACTTACGTTTTCTGTATATTTTTTGTTTATCCACTCTTTCTTATCTTCTCTCTTCTCCCTGGTCCTCGCTCCACGCTCTGCATAAACCACCAGTCAACAGTCAGGTATCAACCTCCTCCACGTGTTGTTATACATCATGATGATGGTGTTGTTTAGGCAACGAGAATCCTTGGGATCCTATGTGCCCTGGTAGAATCCTGTGAGGGTATCACAGGCGAGAAAGTTGTCTTGTCTTCTTGAGGAAGGCACAGATGAGGCGGATCGGTGCATAACCTTATTACAGTGTACTTGTCAAACCTGAATATCACCAGTCACTGTTATTCCTAGCAATATACTTGTGATAAAGTTCATGGTGGTCCTTGAAAGGCTGCTGTTTATGTGTGTTAATGGTTCATTGCGGTGTGAGTTACTTACTCAACACACATACAACTATAAGACTAAGCTTCAGTGAGGAGTCGAGGCAATGTTAGGGGCCTTGCCAAATGTATTACTAAACCAGAACAAATACCATACACACTCGCTAATACTACTGTACTACTATAATACTATAATACTATATAAAGTATATAGTATTAGCGAGTGTGTATGGTATTTGGTCCGGTTTAGTAATAGATGTGGCAAGCCGGCTAACAACCTCACGTCCT
The DNA here is from genome assembly GCA_036785275.1 of Cancer borealis. Classification (NCBI taxonomy): domain Eukaryota; kingdom Metazoa; phylum Arthropoda; class Malacostraca; order Decapoda; family Cancridae; genus Cancer; species Cancer borealis. The sequence goes on from JAXIVD010002167.1 coordinate 18,501, forward strand.
CACTGATGATTACTCCTGTTGTGCACTGCGAAAACTCAACACCTCCGAATCTCATGAAAATTGTTATAGTAATATTTTAGGTCATGCTGAACACGAATCTGGATTTATTTTCACCATTACTATAATATCAAACATTAAAAAAAATATAGAGAAAACAATAGGAGATACAGGAAATATTTTCATTATTCCCGTTACCATCACCTCATATTCATTATTATTATTATTATTATAGTATTTATTCATCGTTATGGTGATGGTGGTGGTGGTGAGGGAAATTCTTATATAGTAGTGCGTTAAAATGAAGGACGGGTCACTGGAGGTCAGCCAATGACAGATCCCATGAAAAAGGAGGTTGACATATGTCGCCTGATTCGGTATTTTGGTTAGGGAGAGCCTGATATACTCTCCCTGCGATCAGTGTGAAGATTAGGGAGAACCTCGTAAGGATTCCAGGGGACTGTACATATACTTTATAAATATTAAATCATAAAACATTAAAACAATCAAGAACAGTTTGAGTATAAGATGTACCAAACAGATTCATCAATAGATAATGTTAATTACATGAATATCATGTAAGAGAAATTAATTCCTACAACAGCAAGGTGTATGGGAAGTCTTCTACTCTGCTGTCATTCAGATTAATGTACTATACTTGATGCACAACTCTTCACGTGTTCCACAGCTTATCACACATGAAGCCAACTAGACGGTAGCTAGTATCCCTTAGTGTAACTTAAGTGAAGAGACTCTTGATTATAACCAAAGAGAATGTAGTCCAGGAGGTACACCTGAATGATATCAAGGGCTTGACGTTTGGTGAGCTGACTTAAGTACGTTTTCATGAGGTCATTTGAGGAGGTTCCATTATGAAGGTGTCGCCATTCTTGGGACTCAAGCTGCCAAAGAACAAAGTTCATCAGATAATGTTACTGAAAACAGACAAATAACCGCATGCTTAAGAAAAAAATATTTGAAAAGTTACACTATTCACATGACAGATGTGTACATAGTAGTTTTGCACTGACGGGATTGGGTATTGACAACATATCAATAAAAGCCTCATTCACCAAGGTTTGATCTAATTCCATCCTCAATTGCTGACGGATGACAAGTTATTGAGGAAAATGTACACACCAAGCACTTACTTCTTTTAGCTCTTTCATGTTAGTAACTGTAGTGAGGAACTTCTGGTCCTGCGCCATGGTCTCCAGCTTCATGACAAAGTTGAAGTCACCGCCACACACATTGCACTGCGCCCAATAGGGTACCCAACACTTGACCTGGTGAGGGTTGCGGCACCAGGATGAGTAGGAGGTAATACAATAGCAGTTTAGTGCTCCAACGTAATACTCGTCTGTCATCATTCTTTTTTTAAATTCAATTCACAAAAGTATCAAGAAAACATATTCGAATAATGGAAACAGTACTAAGCTTATGGTTATTTCTTACGTTTTTCATCCAGTCACTCCTCGTTTTCAGGGTTTTAGTAGTGTCAATCACATACTGGATGAACTCAGAGAAAGTAGGGAAAGGCGAAGACTTTTTGCTGTTCTTTATTCTGTACTTGGAAATTATTTCTAGCTGCATCTCACGAAACTTGTGCTCCGGGGGCTTAGGGTCCTTCTTCTGCATCTTGTCTCTGTATGCTGATATGAGTCTGAGGGCAAAGCAGAGACTAAATCAGGAACATAACAATGCCGAGGAAGATCCAGTTTTATGTGCTCTATCATTAAGTTAACACACACACACACACACACACACACACACACACACACACACACATATCATATACACACACCCGGTGGTCCAGTGGTTAGGACGCTCGCCTCACAAGCGAGAGGTCGCGGGCTCGATCCCCGCGCCGGGTAGGAGACATATGGACCAAGTCTCTTATAAGTATGTGGTACCTGTTCACCAAACTGTAATGAGGTACCTGATCTCAGACGGGGTTTGTGACCCGCTTTCAGGGGGGAGAAAACAAATCTCCCATAAATAAAAATATACGGCAGTGACCCTTATCACTGCTCGGGCCGCTGCTAAGCGGTTGTCGGCACCTCACGGTAGCCTAGGAGTGGATGTCATCCCGAGTAGCATAGAAAATGGGGAGGAAAAAATTCATGGAATACTTGTGTAAATTTGTCTTTATGTGAAATTGTCTAGAATTTCAGCCTAACGGCTGCCGCTATAAAGTAAATCAAAATTAAACCGATCATTATTATTACACACACACACACACACACACACACACACACACACACACACACACACACACACACACACACACCTCGTTATCATTAACTGTTATTTTTCACTAGATTATAATTTTACTCTCCTACCATCATTATCCATCTTAGCGATCACTTTCAGTTTACACCATGATATGAACAAGTTGCAATACCTGGAAATGGGATCCCTGACTATGATCATTCGGAGGCTGTTATTGAAAACGCGATTCCTCTCGTCAGCATCATTCGGTGCAGGAAACAACTTGTACACCTCATACTGCTTAGCACCGTATTTAGGCTGAGGATAGGAAAGCCATATATCAGTAGTGTTAAAGAATAATACTCATATCCTTATACTTTTGTACACAGTGGGTAGTTTGAGAGAGAGAAAAAAAAAAAAGATTTTTGTTTTACCATGTACTTCATTTTCTTCCTTCTCTCTTTGGATAGTTTCATCAACTCGGGGTTGTCATCGTTGAAGTGTGCCAGACGTAAGAAATTGATCATCCACGACGTTGACGCCACCTGCGGGAAACAACGTAAACACATCAATACTAACATTACAATCATCACATTATTCTCTATTAATTTTCCTCACCTCACCCATCGCCTAGAATGATGTACAATTCCTCACAAAATATACTGAGAGGAGATGGTTGTGTGCATGAGAGAGAGAGAGAGAGAGAGAGAGAGAGAGAGAGAGAGAGAGAGAGAGAGAGAGAGAGAGAGAGAGAGAGAGAGAGAGAGAGAGCGCATCACTGGGGAGAATAAAAAATGCATACAATTTTTATCAGTCTACCTTCAGATAATTTGATTGATGCGTTCATTAGCTTCCTCTCCGCGCCACAATAACTGGGGTTAGAATTATGACGCCGAAAAAAATCTTACAAAATCAAGAAAACAACGATTGAGATTGCTGGTATAGTTTACATACTCACTATACTCTTCGTATACCTTGCTGGATTATGAGGAATTGTATCTTTCTGAGGTATCGTCGCAGTTTGGTCGTTTTTGTGTGTGGCACGAACTGGTTTTCTAATGGCTGGCTGCCATTATAAGTAACTGTCCAAGGAGGGTGGGGGAGGGTGTCGGTTAGTAGGTTATACGTGCACATTAGGTTTAATTTGGAAAGATCGCTAACTGTTTCGGTGCTCGCAAATTATAACAAGTAGTTTGGGCGTTTGAAGATTGTACGCGACAGTTAGCACACTACATTCTAGTTAAGAAAGAGTACATTATCCGACAAGGATATTGGAAATGACGATGATGGAAGGTAGAGATATTTAAAAAAAATGTATTTGCGACGGAAATGAGTGTAAATCGTTTGAAACATCAAAATTTGCAGGAAAAGTATGTCAAGGTGCAAATTGATCATTAAAAACGTATGAAAATATATCAAAATGTCATTAAATATGAAACAACAGAGGTTAAAATCCAGTTAATTAAATCAAAACGTTATTACTTTTAAAATCACAGTCCTATAATTCAGTTCACACGTGACTTACCTTATAGTTCGGACACCAGACTACATTTGGGGTGTGCTTGGTGTCCCAGACCAGATTAATGGGTGCCTGCTGGGCCAAGTGCGGTCTAAGCTTACATTCATCACTCAGGAGTGTGGCTCTCTGGCGGAGGACAGCCAAATGACTCTCGAGGAACTTCCTTTCCTGCAGGTGATGGAGAGGAAGAGACTTTCAGGCTTAGAAAATATGTAAGAACATAAGAAGATAAAATAAATGTGTCCAAATACCTCATCATTGGAGCCAGTAATTTTCACTGTGTCCAGAAAACTGCCATTAGAAGGCTTCAGCAAGGGACGAAAGCCAGCATTACGAGTACCCAAGTCAGACATCTCCTTCAAGTCAGGTGTATTAGATGCCTGTCTTGCCGGAGGTGGTGGTAACGAAGTAGGTGACTCCTTCAAAATATCTTGAGCTATTTCGTCGAGTTTGAGTTGAAGCTCCTGTGAAGTAAAGTCATCTTCTAACTTATCAGAGAACGCCTTTTCGTCCACCCTCTGCGGTTGTTCTTGGATCTGGACAGGGTTTTCGAAGTCTTGTATTTTTTCCGTAGACTGATAGTACAGCAGAGCACCAACAAAGCTGAGGACGGCGACCAGACGAGTGTTTCTAGCGGTGAAGATTGCCATATTGGGGAGTGTTGCTGTCTCGTATGCTTAAAAAACGTCAGGTTATGCCTCGTGTATTTTCTTCCGTCTGTTCATTACCGTCACGTCACTCATCCCTGGGAGCAACTAGACGGTTGTTGCTTGCTAGTAAGAACGTTCATGCTTCTTAAAAAAAAAAGATATATCCTGTAATGCCCAATCAGTTATCTTTTGTGAGTAAATTTTCTTCACTACACATTGTTTGATTGTCACACATCTCTCAACATTTTCTTGATAATAAAACTGCACTGGTATTTCTCCTTATGTGTAGAATGTAAATCCTTGGGAAGCGAGAGAGGGTAGTTGTAAGGACGGTGAGACGCTGTGGGCGAGTCGAAAGCTGACTGTAAAATGCGCGCCGGGGACTAGGTTAGCGCCACCCTCCCTACGCCCAACCCGTCATCCTGTGGAAAATGACCCGCCGCGCCGCCACCAGCCAGTTTTTACCGTTACGCGGCATCATCCTTTGCTTACGAAAAGAAAACTAGCCACCCATTCCTTGCTTATGCGTTATTATTTATTCATTTATTCATTCCTTTCTTTCCTGGAATGTTTTGTTTTTTGTTCTTTGTCTACTAAGGACATAGAGACTTTTATGTTGTTATTTATTTATTAATTAATTTTTTAAATTAATAGTTAGATGGTTAGTTACTTAGTTATAACGAGAAATAGATATGTAAATAGGTAAATAGATAGATAGATAGATAGATAGATAGATAGAGAGAGAGAGAGAGAGAGAGAGAGAGAGAGAGAGAGAGAGAGAGAGAGAGAGAGAGAGAGAGAGAGAGAGAGAGAGAGAGAACCCTAGTATTGAGGTCAGAGGAGGGAATGAACTCTGGCTAGAGAATCCGTCTGGTGGGTGGGTGCTGGAACCTATGATCACAGGAACAGGAACTGAACCACAGCAGCTCCATACGCGGTAGCACTATGGAGCAATACAACGGGATGCGCCTTCAATGTGTGCTGCTTAAAGGACGGGATTATGGATTGTTTAAAGATTACGTAACTTTTAAAGGAATTCAAGGTAGTAATAAGGAAGTGTTAGGAGCGTTTCATGTATTTTTTTCTGTATCTGGCACTTCGTTTGCTATACTGCCACAAATACCATGAATTCTATATATATTTTCTTATGCATAAGTTCTACATAAAGAAACGATAATATGTTTTAAAACAAACACCTTTCGCTGCTGCGTCAAAACTGTGGTTACTGTGGTATTCGCCATGTCATCGCCGAGTCAAAGTAACGGAGGAAAGGAAACTGTTACCTACTAGTAACTAGGCTACATCCAAGCAAACCATCGGATCATGACCTAATGCTTCTGACAAGGATCATATTAGCGCTGCCTGTTTATAAAGAGTTAAACTGTAGATGCCCACCTCAACTACGGGCTCAACCAAAAATATCAATCAATCAATAACCATATATACCATTACATTGGTGTGGGGAGGTCGTTACTCATGAGGGAATATAAAATAATGTTCTAAAGGTGGTAACCTAACAAAGGTTGCCAGAAAGGGCCTGGTCAGACACATTCTTTCTTACATCATGAACTACTTTTCCTACTCAACCGCTTCTTCCAATAATCCTATATTCCTTTGCATGATCTGTGGTGTGACAACTGGGCAATGTGAAGGGTGTACAATTCTGGAGGAAGTGAGGTTAGATTGGAAAAGCGTATGTAATTCATGGTCTATGAATGTGTGTGTGTGTGTGTGTGTGTGTGTGTGGCCAGTACCTTTCTTACAACCTACATTCAGTCATTCTCTCTAAGAAATATATTTTCCCTGAGTAAAAGTCTTCCCACACCACTGTAAAGAAAAATGGGGACAAGGTCATGATGATGATACTCTTAGAAAGCAAAGTCTATCTACTTACAAGGTCGACATCCCTCTAAAGAGAGTAATTTGAGACCGCGTGCACACACACAGGCCTACATATACATGAACTCCTATCACTTCACCCTTAGACCCTTATAGGAAAAGAGAAAATCACCCCGCCCACACTGTGCGTTTGGGTCAGTCACACAGTGGGGTCCAAGGGGGTATAGATGGTAAAAGAAAATATATAATTACATCCCGAAATATTTCTTACATAAAAAATAAGATACAGATTTAAGGTGAACGTTAACAAACGTAAGGTGACAGTGTCTGAGAGAAGTAAAATTGAAGTAGTTAATTGTAGTTGTTCATATAGGGTAAGAGTTTCATGGGTTAAGTATGAATAACCAAACGACCAATAAGAGGAAAAGGAACCTGACTTAAGAATGTTGTAGTTAATAGAATTATTTAACTGCATCAAGATACTCAATAATCATATGAATTTTTAGTTTATTGGGCTTAATCATTTGTTTGTAAAAGATAAAGTCTTTATTAGATACAGCACAACCTTATTTATAAAAACAACAATGGAGCTTTTCCAAAGTTACTCTCCCACTGGTTGTAATTTGTCAAGCAACAAATTTGCAGCACCTTTCAGGACATGACTGACGTCTCATAAGGCATACATAGTAGATACAACCTGGTATGGAATTATTACTTTTTATCAAACAGTGAGGCAGTGAATATTTCCCAAAGGGAAAAGGCACTTGTGCAGATTTTAACTTAATAATAAAAATTATAGGAAGTCAAACAAAATAAATACATTTGTTCTGTACTATAAAGGAAAAACAAATACTAATAAAACATTATCATACAGAAAGCTGTCTAGTATGTAGTATTAAAATATTTGAATTTTCACTCCACTCTTGTAAGTACTACACTCACTCACTCAAGCCACACTACATGTGAGCCACAAAGCAAAAACCTGAATGTTTGAGATTACTGGATCTGATACAAAAAATCAGAGGCAGTTACATCTGATTATATACGTAGTTTCATTTCTTAATGTTAAGGTGAGAGAATGATATGATACTTAACTGTTCTAAATGCATCATGTGATGAATCTACTAAAATTTGTTTCTTGTCGAATACTAACTTATAAAATAACTGACCAGTTCAGTTAATTAAGTGATAGTTCTTTTTTCTATATATAAAACACTGTCCAATGACTAGAATATCTATAAAGATTTGTAGGCAACCACACACAAAAAACTGAAGTGGAGACGAGCGTACCCAGAAGTACACCGTTTTGAATGTGTCTCCAACAAGCCACATCAGCACCATTTGGCGGCTGAAAAAAAGAAAGATACAGTCACTTTATTCCTGGAACCAGGCATAAGATGGGACAGTCAATGTAGTGCTGAAACATGAACACTTGGGAGCAGTAGGAAATTATTTGGAAGTCGTGCCTCATATAAGCTTGGTAACCTCAGGGATTGCTAATTCATATCAAACAGAACACTACACTGGGAGAAAATGACTTTATTATGAGAGAAGGGAGTGAAAATTGAATAGGAAGTGGACAAAATTGACAAAAAGAGCTAATTGATTATATAGCTGTTGATAAAAAGCTGAAGAAGGATGCAACAGATGGTGAGGTTAGTTAGAACTATACATATGGCATTGGACCATTACACGGTGTTAATGAAAATGAAGATACATGAAAAGTAGGAAGAGAAAGAAATTTTTTTCTTCTCTATGTGTTGCACCCATGGCACTGGTAGGCTTGATGGAGGCTCTTTAGATGGTCCACCTTCACCCATTAGTAGCGCATTTTTTTTTTATAGATTTTTTATAGTGACGCCTCGTTTTTCTTCGTAATAAATGGATGATTAGATGAGGACGATTCTGAGGAATGTTCCAAAAGAAGTAAAGGAAAGAAGAAATAGTGAATATACTGCATATAAAAAGAATGTATAATGAATGATTGAAAACAATAAATGGAAGGTAGATGAAAATGTTTAAGAAAAGAGCAAAATGTATAAAAATGATGCCTGTACTGGAGACAGCTAAGGAAAAAAAGGGGACAAGATTGACAGTGGAGAGTAAGTGAAAGATGAAAATGGTGGAATACTAAAGGAAAAAGGCATCAGAAAGATGGACTCAATATCAAGAGGAACTGATAAGCGTGAAAAAAGAAGCAATAGTGATATTACAAAATAGCTCAAGAGCATGGCAGATCTAGAAAGGAGAAGGGGCATGTGGACCATATTTGCAGTTTAAGAATAACAGTTAAAAAATGATTGCAAAACTAGGAAAATATGTTGCAATTACAGATCTGAAAAAAGGTCTTTGGCAGGATTTGCCTTTAAACTGGGATATATATAGGGTTTAAATGCCCAGCCAGATAAAAGTATTTACCTCATTCCAAAAGTAGACTTTGTAATAAAGTTCTTGTAGAATTGTGGCACTGCAAGAAGTGCCTCTGTCAGTACTGAAATGAAGCCAGCAGTCTCTACAAACACTGCTGAGTCAATGAACACGTACATAAGGAGGCAGCCCATCGTGGAGAAGGTCAGCATGAACTCAATATAAGACTGCAGGTCAGTCCACTCCCAGAAGTAGTCGTAATCAAAATCTGTAAATACATGTGCATATTGTAATTATAATTAACTTAATGTCTTTGGTTTAAGAGAAATACTATCATGCTAAATACATGGGCTGTCTCAATTGACTGAACATTTAGTAAGTCTGTGGTGAAGGGGCCGGGTGGCTCTGTTGTACAATGCCTGGCTTGTGCCCTTTGAGTTGCAAGTTTAATCCTGGCTCACGGCAGCATCTTGGTGAGAGTGGTAGCGCTCTCTTGTTAACCCTAGCAGAACTATATGCTCTATAGCTAACAAGCTTCGGGAGGGTTATTTAATCATATTTTTTTGTCTGTGGTGATGTGAGACAACGGCACATATAAGTTAAGGAACGCAGCTCAGTATTGATCTATTTCAGGAATTAATGGCAAGGTTACATATCATTATTGCCTTTAAATTTAGAGGAGCAAAAATTTTCTTTGGCACCAACTTTAGGATATCAAACTTACCAGTAAATACATGTTCTTTGTTGTGTATAAGTTGTCCTCTTTTTCGGATGGACACACACAATGATATGAGCATCATCATTGTCACATTCATAATGATACTTTGGAAAAGCAGAGGGAGTTCAAACCAATGGCCAAACCTGTGAAAAAGACATACCATGTACCAAGACTCTGACACACAATAAAATATCAGAAAGAATTATTGATGTGAAGATTAGGGGCTTACAAGGTAGACATAATATGAGTGGTGTAGTGTGTCCCATTTCATTATACAATATACATCTGTCTTGATAATGTAATTCAATACACTTAGAAGCATACATAATTATTGCTACAGAAACCATTACCAAAACAATATTCTTAGGGTGTTTGCCACAAGAAGCACGAGACAGACGTAGAGGGAAAACCCCTCGGTGTTTTCGGTGCGACGGATCTCTAGGTACTGAGGGACGTAAGGGGCCACACCCCCAAACATCATGGCCAGCGATGATATGCCGCCCACACTCCATGCTAGCGTGTCCAGCCAGCTGACTTCTGACATCTTTAACCTGACGAGGATAGAAAAGTGGTCAGTCGTCTTTACTTAAGTAGAATTTCTTTCTTTCAAGTGGTTAATATTATTTTCATGAATGATCATATTAAAATACAGAAAGGTGTTCTTCAACATCTTTAATCTGAGGATATAGAAACATTAAATAACTTTTAATTTAGTTATATGATATATATATATATATATATATATATATATATATATATATATATATATATATATATATATATATATATATATATATATATATATATAATATTTTTTTTTTTTTTCTATTCATAGCTTTCACTTTTCCTCACATGCAAGGAGCCATCCAAAAAAAAGATCAAATAAGAGATATTTTCAAAACATACTTCCCTGGTGCTTATATTCATACATCTCAAAGCCTTTTTCAATATATGATATATAATTTCATCCTGCTTCTGTCTAACAGAACTTAGTGGACATCTGTTAGTATACCCTGACTGATTCATGAAGCTTAATATTCCTGACGTCGGCATAGCACTGCCGCCTAGACACGGCACTGCTCCAAATTGCTAATACTGTACCTCTAATTCATACCTTGCTCAAATTTCTTTCCCTTATAAGCGAAAGAATATTTTACTGAAGCTTAATGCATCTGATGGTTTGCCTTCTGGTGTCAGGTTCCTCTGTTATGTCTTGAACACCTATGAAGGACGTGTTTATACTCTTTACTACACACATAGATTGTTGGGGGTATGTGCTATGCTGAGTAATAACACTGTATTCACCTTTATCTCCCTGACCTACTCGTTCCTCATTCTCTCTTGACACAGGAGTAAAACCTGGTTTAGCACACTCTGTTTACAGTTTTCCTATTACCCAAATACCCATCTGCCAGCCTAAATGAGTGGCTTTACTTTATTAGGACCACAATTACATCACAATTACATTCATGCCTATTCATACTCACAGCCCAGGTAGAGAACGTACCATGATAAGATAAGAATGGGCAAAGGGCGGAGATATGTGATACAATTTGCCTAATAGTGACTTCATAAATTCTCTCAAGGCTCCAAAATATTAAAAATTCCAGTGAAAAGACAGGTATAGAGTTATTATGCATGTTGATAATGTTAAACAAAATCTAGAGAACAAAGGGAAGGGTACTAGTCCCTCCCAAACAGGTTACTAGGTTAAGGCGAACGCGTATTAACCGGTATAAATAAACTTAAACATTATTCCTCTTTCTAAAACCAACACAATTACATTTCGACGTATTTATAATGGATTTTACTCACCCAGGAGTGTTCTGAACCTGCAGTAACACATTCTCCCCTACGTCCAGCCCACCTGCATCCCTATCAGCTGTCACTATCACTGTGTTGCCCCAGCTGATTCCAAGCCTGCGAGGCTCAGAGATCACCCGTAGAAAGGTAGGCGAAGGAGAACCACTCATTCTATTTGTATCTACGTGTTCTGGCCAGTCATTTAGTGGCGATAGGTTTGAATATGTGATTTAGACACATATTAACTTGGGTAGATAACGTGGCACATGTGTTGTTTTGTTATACTGCAAGGGTGTGTGTGCGTTCTGCGATCACTGCACGGTGTATACTAAAGCAGTTATGTGTATCTACTAAAGCAGATATCGCACCTATCAAGTGTATTTATTTTTCCTGGAATGAACAATAGAACGTACAACTTTAAATATAAAAAATCATATCAACAAGAGATAAAGAAAAGATAAATGACTGTAATCTTTAAGTTTACCGCGCAGATAGATAGACTAATGTATTATTAACACTTACGTGGCTGGCTGGCTACTACAGGTATTGATGAAACAACGAGATATCGGAAGAAATGCACATTGGATGGTTAAACTTACTGAAATATTGACCGCAGAACATTGCCTGCTTTGGATGTAATCGTGTACACTGTACACGATGCAAAATATTCACGTATATGGTGATATACACTGTACATCATCATATACGTGAATATTTTGCATAATATAAGCACAGTGAATCCCTCCCTGCACCGTATTGCCATTTGCTGCCACCTCAGCATGTGACGCTATAACTCTTATGAGGAAAATCACATGTTAAATGTAAGACTAAAGGTGGCGGCACACTAAATATTCTTTAATAACATGTTACTCGTTTTCGGTAGCCGTTTTAACAACCAACTTGCTTGTGCGTCAAACACACATATACACACGGTATTGTTTGTTCATGAGTTTGCCAAGCACAACGTTGCGTTCCATCGTCACGACCATAATTCCCGGAAAAGCACCATGGAACCCACATCGGAAAGTATTAGAGACGTTATTACAACACTTAACTTATTACCGGAAGTGAATGAGCACCGCTAGCAGCCAGCCAGCCAGACAGACAGATCAGGTTTTAGAAATTAGTAGTCAGGATAGGACACGTGCAAATGGGTACAAGCTAGAAAAAAAAACTTAGATTCAGGACAGATCTAAGTAGATATTGGTTCACTAACAGAGTGGTGAACGATTGGAATAGGCTGGGGAGACACGTAGTAAGTGGTGAGTCAATAGGTAGCTTTAAAAGACGGTTGGATCAGAGTATGGATATGGATGACAGGTGGGATGGATAAATATTGGATTATTCCAAGGGTGGGGGGCAAGGAACTGCCTCGTGTAGGTCATCAACTGGCCTCTTGCAGTCTCCTCAATTCTTATGTTCTTATGTTCTTATGAGTTACAAATGTGAGTCTACCGTGGTAGTCAAAGAAAACACTGAATGCTCCTTTCATAATGCTAGTAAAATTGTGTAGTGTCAATGATTGTAGATAAAGCATTTGGTTACATTTAAATTATATTTATTAGTTCAATTTTATTTTACGTGAACATAATATTTATATTATTTTCAGTGTCAATACTCATTTTTATCTACTTTGTTCTTAATTATTCTCTGTCTGCCTTTGGAGCTGGTTCTCCTGCTTCCAATAACTCCGGCAGTGTGTTGTCTTTCTTGGTGGGTTGGTTGTGCGTTAAATACATGCAATTCCCACGCCCGACACGGTGTTGCACGTATGAGTTCTGTTTGTGCTCTTTCTTCTGCGTCAACAAACATGTATATAGTTGGCTGAGGAGAAAGAAAGGCTGATTGGAACTTGGTGAACTTTTTTCTATTACGTATGATTACACTTCTGCAGTAGGTCTTCGCCATATAGAACAGTCCATATCTACTTGAAGGTTCGAAATGCCTGGGAAAGTCTATACATTTTAGAGCCTATCAGAGCAATATAGGACAATACACTGAATAGTAATTATATGCAATCATCCTTACGATACCTAGAAAGTTGTCATAATTATACTTGATTGAGGTCTCGCTCCGTCCCTTAACTCCCGTAGTGAAGAGGGAGAGACAATGCATATCTTTAGGAGAGAAACTACCCCTAAACAGACTTGAATCTAATCGAAATTTCTCAACAAAAGACAAACTGAGTATCCATATCAACACTAAATCATCGGGTTGATATTGTTATACATTGTTCTTATATTTGGAACATCATGTCACCGTCAGTAGATGTATACATGATAACAATAATCAACATCAAACACCTAATCGCTGATGTTGCAAGATATTTCCTCTATCGATTGACACTTTCAGACTTACGTGCATATGTACCGGGTAATTTTTTTTTGGTTTTAATTCTAGCTTTACGTAATTAGGATTAAAAGTGTGTGTGTGTGTGTGGGGGGGGGGGGGGTTGTGATGGTGGTGGGCGTAGTGAGAGTTGAGATCGGCGATAACTACAGTTCCCCCCTCCCTCTCTCTCTCTCTCTCTCTCTCTCTCTCTCTCTCTCTCTCTCTCTCTCTCTCTCTCTCTCTCTCTCTCTCTCTCTCTCTCTCTCTCTCTCTCTCTCTCTCTCTCTCTCTCTCTCTCTCTGAATTGTAGTGAATAATAATGCGATCAATAACACTTGCACCAACTATCACGTTCATTCTGGGATCCTTATAACAATGTTCATCTCCCAAGAAAAAAAAAAAATAAATAAAGGGTGTTCATTACAGTATTTTTTTTTGCAGTAATTATCACAGCGACTGAACATTAAACTCTGACATTATAACAACGGAAACAAGACACTAACGTAATGCTGTGGAAGAGTGAAGGAAGCTTTTCTCTGAGGTGAGAGAATGTAAAAAAAAATGGGTTAGACTTATATTAGAACAGGTGCAGGAGGGAGAACAGATGTGTGGGAGGACAGACAGATGTGGGTGGGGAAAGGCTGGATTTTTTTAGGTTACGGTATTATGTTTGAAAGCGCATAACATACAACCATAACGTTATTAGAACAATTAACAAATTAAACAATTTTCACAATATAAATATAATCCATGTTTTCTATTACTGTACCACCTTCCACTCAGTACAGTTTGGTATCGTATGACACACATTACACGTTGCACTCCAGGATATAAACAGTTAAAATCGGTGTCATTTTTGCCTTTCATGACCAAAAATAATATGCTATGATCTACCTATCACCTTGCACTCATTAAAACACGATATCCTATGACAAACACTACGCTTCATGTTCCAAGTTTAATCCGCTAAATATATCACTGTGCTGGTTTCCTATTTTCTGACTCTGCTACACAAGTTATCAGTGTCCTGCCTCTTACCAGCTTACACTCATTAAAACCTGATATCATGCTGTAAAAACAAGTGACAAGCGAAAGGGGTACGCTGCGCTGCGCCGTGCACTGTGGCGAACGGGGATGGAAATGCTCCCTTACGCACTCTGCTCTAATCCTTCAGCGTGACGGCACTCAATTTCACTCCCCTGAGAGTTGCGTGTGTGTATATATATGACCCTCGCAGCTGTCACCATCGGCAGCGCGTTTCCTGTAAAGCAGAGAACCATTGCCGCTCAGTTTGCAATATTCCGATGGCTACCTGATTCAAAAGAGAGAGAGAGAGAGAGAGAGAGAGAGAGAGAGAGAGAGAGAGAGAGAGAGAGAGAGAGAGAGAGAGAGAGAGAGAGAGAGAGAGAGAGAGAGAGAGAGAGAGAGAGACTACAATTTCTAAATTAACGTTCACTCTCCACCTCTTCTTCCTCCTCCTCCTCCTCCTCCTCCTCCTCCTCCACCACCTCCTCCTCCTCCACTACCTCCTCCTCCTCAATCACTGCACGTCAAGATTGGAGTTGTCTATTGTGATACATGTCATATCAAACATTTGTCTTTTTCTCTTTTCATTCGTATCGCTTTGAAATAAAAAAAAACCACTCAGATCTGCAAATACGTCTGATAATAGAGAAATAAAAAGAGAGAGAGAGAGAGAGAGAGAGAGAGAGAGAGAGAGAGAGAGAGAGAGAGAGAGAGAGAGAGAGAGAGATAGTTGAAGAAGAAATTTAACTTAAACTCAAGTGTCTGACCAAAGAAACGAAAAACAGCAAGAAAGTCTATTACATCACCATTTAGAGAGAGAGAGAGAGAGAGAGAGAGAGAGAGAGAGAGAGAGAGAGAGAGAGAGAGAGAGAGAGAGAGAGAGAGAGATGTAGTTCTTCTATCAAACAAATAGAAAAAGGAAACATAATACTCACACTTAAAACAAATATAAGCGACACTATAAAATAAAAAATAAGAACCATCCCTCAACCCCCTCCCCTCCCGCTCAAAAAACAACAACCCACATTGGGACGGAAAACTAAAACTAAAACGGTATAAACACGAGATTTAAAAAAAGTATAAGAAGTATAAAAAAAAGGAGAGAGAAAAAAAAGAAGGAAGGAAGAGTTGTGTACGCGAGTCCATTTCATCGTCTGGTAAAAGAAAAACGATTATGAGGGAGAGTTCACAGCAATCGTGGGATGGTTTGCATAGAGATGGGACGAAGGCAAGGCGTCACTACCTCTGGACTCACCCGGGCTCGTGTCCATGAAGTTTAAATTGCGACCGACTTAACGCTCGGAAGGGAGACATCACGATTCTGAGGACTGAAGAAACATTTACTACGATATCAGTGAAAGAGAGAGAGAGAGAGAGAGAGAGAGAGAGAGAGAGAGAGAGAGAGAGAGAGAGAGAGAGAGAGAGAGAGAGAGAGAGAGAGAGAGAGAGAGAGAGAGAGATGAGGGGAGGGGGCTGCTATGCCTCACCAATGCAGCGTAAACTATGAAGAAAAAAAGACATTAATGAAAGCGATTCAGAACAGAGAGCATTATAAAATACCCAACAAAGCAGCAGAAAAATAAACATGATAAAAAACTACACAAAAAACAAAACAAAAACGCATCACATACACACAAAGCAGAGCGTATATTTCAACAGTAAAATAGACACAAAAAACAAAAAATAAAGAAGAGAGAACTTACATATTCTTTGTACTATATGTATAAAAAGAGAATATTTAAAACTCCTCTTTTTTTCTTCTATGTATTTACGTAAAGTGCTCAGCCATAGGCAAGAAAAAAAAAAAAAAGACATCCCTTACTTGTCCTTAAACACACGACGCATGTGGAAATATATATGACAGAAAGTGCGACGGAGAACTTCAGAGGAGTCTCGTCTGACAGTCAGTTGTGAAGCCGCCACCGAGAGGACAGGACGTGCGTTGCTCTAGTCTGACTGGCATCCACGGCGTCTCACCCTCACTCACTCTCCTTTGTGTTGTGGGATTCATTCAATAACTACGAAGCTAAACTCAGCTGCTGGAGGATATATAACTCAACCAGCCAAGCCATAGCAGTAGATTCCAGGCTTTCTTATCCGTAACTTAGAGAAGACTTGAATGCAGCCTTAACATGTCATCAAAGGGAAGGGAAAAAGGGGGTAAAAAAGTGACTCGCTCGGAAAGGATGAGAGACGTGACTGATTAGCTTCCTTGTAACCCTTGCCATCTTGACGCTCCTGAGGAATCTACCGTTGTTTTTTCTGAAGTAGTAATGACGTCTTCACCATCTATCTACAAAGGCGAGGTGAGTGAAACACCTGTTGGTTGGCATGTCTAAGATGGGGGTAATTGGGTTGTTGTTGTTGTTATTGTTGTTGTTGTTGTTTTTATCTTGATAGCCAATTTCAGGTGACCATTTATTTGCTATTTTATTTGTGTGTGTGTGTGTGTGTGTGTGTGTGTGTGTGTGTGTGTGTGTGTGTGTGTGTGTGTGTGTGTGTGTGTGTGTGTGTGTGTGTGTGTGTGTGTTCCGAGTTGACATGTACATAATTCTTTCTTACACACACACACACACACACACACACACACACACACACACACACACACACACACACACACACACACACACATCACAACACCCTTAATAAACCTATCATAGAATAATTGGAAAACAAAAACTTCACTCTTAGCTTCATAATCCTCATCACTTTATCAGTTTTACCACAAGAGCCGCTGAAATGAGGCCTGTAATTGGGTCTTCATATTGTTGGACGAGGGAAGGCTCGGGCAATAATGGTGTTCGGGAAGTGATTCGAACTCCACTGAACTGTGTCATGACTGGGGTCGATACACTGTGAACCCTTGAGATGGAGGTGCGGGGTCCTTCTTTTCTTTACATCCCGTTTTCTTTCCCTTACGTTTTCTTTCTCGTGCATGTTTGATATATACTTTTTTTTGTGTGTGTGTGTTTCTGTCTTGTCTACCTTTTCTTATGGACTTTCTTCTTCTGTTACTTGTGCTGTTGACATGTTTTGGTGTGAGAAGCGGCAGTACTTTCCTTCTCGCAGCAATTAGGAGAAACTTTGTTGAAATGTGACTCTGCGACGGTGCGGGTGACTCAAGGTAATTGGGTAAATTTGTACTGATGTTGATGATGTGTTATTCGTCTGGGAAGAGGAGAAGGAGGAGGAAGAGGAGGAGGAGGAGGAAGAGGAGGAGGAGAGGTAGCACTAAAAAAAACATAATGAGTTTGAAGTAAAATTCTTTGCGACTTAACAACTAAGATCATTATGACAAACGAGGAAGAAAAGAATGTCTTCCAAAAATCAACGAAAATTATGATAATGACACATAAGTACTTGCACGTATAGAATGAGAAAGAAAAAATAGAGAAAAAAAACTGAAACAGAGAGAAAAAAAAGAAGATAAAGAGAGTGTAGTAGACGAGAAATTGTGGTACATATATTTATGCAAACCCCTTGGGAGCCTAACCACCCGTGACAAAGACGCCTTCCCTCCGTCACGCTGCATACTCTTCCTTGCCTTTTGAATCGCCTCACACCACAGTTTACATGCAAAGGACCATCACAAAGGCCTCTGTGGGGGGGCATGTGTCCGCCTCTTCACACATTTGTTACATGGGAAAAGGACGTAACGTAACTGGTATATTTTTTCCCATTTTTCCATTTGTTCTTGGGTGAGAAAAAACAAAACAAAAAAAACAGTGGGATTTAGTAGTTAATTTTAGTGTATTTGGTGCACGAGTAAACTTAGATTTATTGAAATATATGTATGGCGTGGAGGCTGCAGTGGTGTTGACAGAGACAGGAGGTGGTGTTAGAAATACTATAGTAGAGTTGATGATGTTGCAGGGATAGACAGGATTAGGAATGCGCATATTAGAGAGACAGACAGGAAGGACGGTTAGCAGACAAAGTGAGAGAGGCGAGGGAGAGCTTGTTGAGGCTTTTGTTGTTGTTATTGTTGACGTTATTGTTGTTGTTGAAGTTGTTGTTGTTGAAGTTGTTGATGTTGATGTTACTAATGTTTTTACTGTTGTTATTTTCACTATTGTTACTACTACTACTACTACTACTACTACTACTACTACTACTACTACTACTACTACTACTACTACTACTACTACTACTGCCTTGTTTTAGCCAGTACCAACACGGTCAATTATTCTTACAGTAACAGTACCTCGTGATTGGTAAGGGTTGGTGGTGCCTCTCACCCTCCTGACGTGTGTTCGACGTGATGAGTCGCGTCCAGCCAACTTTGAGCCGCTAGAACCGAATGATGCAACAAAAGGATAGTTGAAAACAGTCAAATTACCGTCAACATGTATATATATATTTGGGTCATTGTGAGTAACTACACAACACTACGTTTGTTTAGACTCGTAAATCCGGTGTCTGTTTCATTTCTCGTGTTTTATTCTATTATCGTTTTCTTTTCTGGTTATTTTTTGTGTCCATATATCTTGCGGAAAATTCTTATGGTGATCTATTCAGTGAAAACATTATCCATCATCCCTTTGTGTGTTATTAAATTGGTGGAATTTCTTTAATACTAGACTATATAATACATTCAGGTGGGAATAGTTCCATTGGCGGCCCCGGTGCTGAGTCTCTGGGGTCTGTGAGATCATTTGGTTCTGAGCCACAGTGAGCTAACGAGAGCCGGGATCGAGCACCTCCTACTAGACGGGGTGGAGTATTGTCTCGTCAGCACTTATTGAACTCCTTCCCTAAAGCAGTCGTCGCCATCTCCTTACCAATCTCTCTTTTCTCCCCACTAATGCAGGTCACTGGTTAAACTTCCATGGTGGCGATTTTTAAAAGAATTATGATATCCCGTCCTTTTTGTGCTTTTATACCTCGATTAGGAATTACTGGGTCGTCTAATCTGTTCCTCTCCACAGGCACCTCATTCCTCACAGGCCAAGCCAAGGGCACGTCCCCTGAATCATTGAGCGAGGAATGTGGAATGGGATGAAATGTTATTATTCGCATTTAATTTATCAGTGTATCGATGTGCGCGCCCTCTATTGGAGCCGGAAAACGTGTATCAAAGACCCAGTTGAGTGGATGACTGGATGGGGAGTTACGTTTCCTAATGTTTAATATCGTGTTTCTCGTAGTTAGTAGCTGATCTGCACTGACTATAATTTTACAAGTCAACAAGTTCTCACGAAATGATTATACTCGTAAAAAAAGAAAATTGAAATGGTTGAACGTATTGCTCATGCCAGCGTTCACATTGCATTTTGTGGTTTGCAAAGTGTGTACGTAGCGTCTGGAAGGAGGAGGAAGGAGCGTTGGATCGTAAAGCAAGGGGATAAAGGCTTATGGTCATATAAACTATTAATGTTGCTCAATAACCCACCAAACTGGAGCCGAGATGCAAGGGTCCGGAGAGGGAAAACTTGGAGCTGTGTTTTCTTTCCTCTTTGTCATCATCTTTTCAGGTCTTTATTGCATTCCTTTGCGTTTTGAGTGAGCGTCTTCGATAGCAGGTCACAAAACCGTCGTCTCAATATTGCATCAAAGGTTATTTATCATAGGAACTCGATTTATGCAGACTTATGCCTTGTTTTGCGGGCGCACCACTTTTAGAAGGCAGCCAGAAGGACCATCTTAGCTTCTCACACCAACACAAAAAAATTCCATTTTCTCACGTCTGATGAGGAGGTGAAGGGAAGCGAAAGGTCCGTCTGGAAGGGCATATGTCACTCCTTCCCACGACGACGTCCCAGCGAAGAGGATAAGACGAGGCGGTAAACACGGTATTGAACCATAAGTCAAGCTTGTCGCCAGGGAAGGTTCGGACGAAGCTAACGTGCTCACGAGGACTGATCTCCGCTATAAACGTGTCATTCTCTCCCCCGTTGCGGCTGAGGAGAGAGAAAAGACGAGGAAAGTAAATAAATATAGCTCGTAGTGCGCCCCAAAAAAGTGCTGGTAAACGAGAAAATAAATGAAAAAGGAATGCAAGGAGTGTGTAATATAGGACGCATGTGGGTAAAAGGAAAGTTTAATTAGAAAATAGAGAAAGGAAGAGCGTGAGTAGCTTAAATGTGGAGAGTTAGGTTGGGTGAGGTTGTAAAATTAAAGTGAGGAGGACGAGATGGCAATGACGACACCGGCGGCAAAGTAAAGGCGAGGAGATGAGTAGAAAGGGAATGCATAGTAATAAAGGGAGAAAGGTTCTGTGGAGATTGATTGAGTGACTGATTGAGCTTAACGGGATATGGTGCCGCAATATCAAAGAGCGTACGACGTCGAACATTCATCAAAGGGAGAGAGATAAAAGAATAACTCTGAAAAAAAAGGAAAACGAATCTGAGCAGTATTGAAGGTTCACTAGCGGAAGATAACTTAACAAAGGGGAAAAAAAATAATATAATGAAAAATGAAACTACAGATATATGAAAAATAATGGAAATTGATAACTTGATATGCATACTGTTTTTTTTTCTTCAAACTTTACAAAATATCTAGAAACGAACATGGATGAGGAAACGAATACAATTTACACATGATGCTTTATTTTTCTTTCTTTTATTATGGTAAGCTTTCAAAATTTCAAGGTCAGTGTGAAGTGTTTGTCAGATGACGAATAATTTTTTTTTTTATACTATACTTTATTGTACATAGGAATAATGAAATACTTTCAGCTAAGTTTCAGATCATTTCACCGGAAATATTTATTTCTAAAAAATTAATTGATTTAGTTAGAAAAAAAAATAAAATCAATATTGTGGATTTAATACTTCACCAATGCTGATGAAAAAGATATCAGATATTCCTTATAAAATTACCAATTTATATACAAAGCACCCAGTTCAATTGGGATCTTAGTTTAAATGCTAATATTTTTTGTTTAATGGCATAATTTTTTAAGTAAATAAATATTTTCATGAGATAGATACCTCTCAAATATAACAAAGAGTTATGCTGTAATAGCATAAATATTTTTATCTATTTTTCAAACCATATCCCATTCCAATCCTACGCATAGTTTGTTTTTTCATTATTTCTCGTACTTATCCGTAATCGACTTAATTGATGATAGGACCACATATAGTCTTAACTTGCACGTATATTCTTGTAATGACTCTTACAGCTCAAACCAGTTCATAACTAAGCCTTACCACACGTTTAGCCATTCTACAGACTCTTGTGGATTTGTATAATTAATCTCAACCTATCGTGTATATATGTCATTTTTTCTACTTGTCGGAAAAAAAAAATTTTTTGCTAATGGATTTTGTTCTTTTTAAATTATATTGTACACTGGAATAATGTAATACTTCCAGCTAAGTTTCAGATATTTTCACCGGAAACTTTCTGATCTAGAAAGAAATTGATTTTGATTTTAAGATAAATAAATATCATTATGGTGGATTTAATAATTCACCAATGTTGATGAAAAATATATCAGATATTCCTTATAACAATACCAATTGATAGATAAGACACCCTGTTCAATTGGACTCTTAGTTTAGTAGTTAATATTTTTTGTTTGATGGTATAATTTTTTTTTTAGTAAATAACTATTTTTCATGAGATGCATACCCATCAAATATAACAAAGAGTTATGTTGACAAATCATAAATATTTTTATCTTCTTAATAAACCATATCTCATTCCAATCCTGCGTCTAGTTCGTTTTTTCATTATTTGTAATGTAGTACGTACGTGTCACGTATATATAAAACCAAAATTGAGATTTTTATTATACACAGGAAAGCAATTATATATACTTTAAAAAATCGTCTGATATGCCTAATCGTTTCCTACATGAACATGTGTTATATTTGATTCGTATTTATTTCATGAAAAATGTTTATTTCTAAGGTCAATCATAAAATCGAATAATAGAATAAAGCAATAATAATGAAATCAACCCAATATAAACCATAGAATATAAAAAATATTCAAACCGGTAGTAAAGCCTAAATAAGCCATAGAAAAAAGAAAAACGGAAAATACAACGAACAAATGAGAAAAAACACCGTAATTATTTGTTTACATCCAAGAATGTTAATTATAGCGTGTTAGGTACAGTAAAAGAAGCATTAGGACATGACGACCTACAAGGATAGAGATGAAGGTGAGTGTGTTGTGTTGTGAGTGTGTTATGGTGGGCTGATGGGCTGATGGGCTGACAAGATGATGAATCGGCAAAAATCGACTAAAATTCCTTCATTACTGACTGTCATCGATGCCAATGGCTATGGAAGTTATTTATTTTCATTAGAAAATGTAATGCAGTACTTTTAGTGCCTTGTCAAGCTCCATCAAGAAGATATGATAGCTATTCTTAACCCACGTATACTCCTACACACGACTTGTTACCCCGTTAGGACCACGTATAGTCTTAACTTCCACGTATATTCTTGTAATGACTCTTACAGCTCTTACAGGTTAGAAAGAATCATGTAGGGATTCCAGGGGACTGTACATAGGATTAATAACGATAAAGTTTAAAGATAACATTAAAACTAGTCACGAAGAAACATATACTTAACTCTCTTTCTCTCACTTATTTTACATCTTTAGCTGAAGTCAAAGCTTTAAATCCTTACGTTCTCTTACTTAGCACATCCCTTGAAGCCTTAATTCACATTCCTGATTTTACGACAACACTTAGTCACGTCGTTTTATTTCAAGTTAATATCAAATTACCAGGTTTTCGTGTCCAGTTGCCGAGATGAAGGATTTAAGGATCGCTGGGAAGACACACACACATACACACACACACACACACACACACACACACACACACACACACACACACACACACACACACACACACACACACACACACACACACACACACACACACATACAGACATACACACACGTACACATACACACACATATACATACACACCATGACATTATGTAAACATTTCGCATTAAAAAATAAGTTTATTTCAAAATGCGACTAGACTAGGAGGAGGAGGAGGAGGAGGAGGAGGAGGAGGAGGAGGAGGAGGAGGAGGAGGAGAAGGAGAAGGAGGGGTAGGAAGGTAGGCGGACCCGGCAACGCAGCTCTAGTATTTCTTGTTACCTTCGTCTGTCGTTTTCTATTAAGGCTGAGTCACATATCCAAACGCTTCTCTCTCTCTCTCTCTCTCTCTCTCTCTCTCTCTCTCTCTCTCTCTCTCTCTCTCTCTCTCTCTCTCTGTTTTTCTTCCTTGTCCTACTTACTTCCCTCCTCTGCCGCCATCTTTACCTCATTTTTTCCAATTTCCGTGGTTCCTTTCCTTCGTTCCTCCAGTTTTCTTCCTTCTCTCCTTTATTTATCCTTCTTCGTTTCCTCTGACGTGTTTCTTTTTTTTGGGTTTTCATCGTAGAAATGCAATTGTTCTTGATGTTTGTCTCCTTCGCCTTATTTTTTTTTTGTCCTTGTTAGTGTGTGTGTGTGTGTGTGTGTGTGTGTGTGTGTGTGTGTGTGTGTGTGTGTGTGTGTGTGTGTGTGTGTGTGTGTGTGTGTGTGTGATTATTTTCCTTTATCAGTGGACAATAAAATCCCTTTCTTACGCCAGCCTCAAGACCTCCCAATCCCCTTCCTTCTTTCCTCCCTTAATCCCTACCACTTCTCCTTTCCCTTCCTTTACCACTGTTTCCCCTTCCTCTTGCCTTTAATCCTACACTTCTTCCTGTCTCTTCTTCCCCTTCCCTTCACCTTTCACCCAACCCTCGTCTCCTTACGCCAACCTTATTATACCCTATCCATGTCTTTTTCTATACCATAATTTCAATTTTTTCGTCTCCTACCTCTTAGACACCCTCATCTCCTTCCCTTTTCCTCCCCATCACATCCCTTTATGTTATACTCGTACTTCTATAACCTAACGCCCCTCCCCACCCCCGAAATACCCCTCTTTCTCTCCCTCTCTCTCTCTCTGTGTCTCTCTTGCCCCATACGAGTACGTTGGCCCTCCTGGGAATTTCACAGTCAGCGGAGGAGCCAATTTTCTCCCAGGATGATCTACACTTATCGGGAAAATCCTCCGAACGTAGAAACGCTGCAGGATTATCACCGCCCAAGGGTATCACGGGAGGGGATTCTCCATAAGGTTGTTCGGCGGATGTGAAAGCCCGAATTATTTTTTTTTATTATTATTTTTTCTTCGAATTTTGAGTCAGGTGTGAGCTCGGGGTTACTGTCCGTCATTCTTTTACTTTCTTTCTCTCTCTCTTTTTTCTATCTCTCTCTTTTCCTTTTCCTTTTCCTGTTATTCCTCCTCCTCCTTCTCCTCCTCCTCCTCCTCCTCCTCCTCCTCCTCCTCCTCCTCCTCCTCCTCCTCCTCCTCCTCGTCTCTAAGCCAGGGTATTGCAGGAAGGAGAGGAGGTGGATAACCAAGGTTGAATTAGTGGTAATGTAAAGTGAGCCTCGTAACTCCACCCCATTTTAAGTAGTACATATCGAGGCCTTTCTCTTTCCTTTATTTAATTTTGATGAGTGTGTTCACCGCCTCACCCTTATATATTTTTTTACTTGATATACTTGGGTTTCATTATTATTTTTATTTTATTTTAAGATCTTTTAGTTAAATTTTTTTTATGGGTATTTAAAATGGCGTGCAACATGGTATTTTTCCACTTTTGTTTCACAGGTTTGTCTCGATTTGTTTTCATTAGAAATGTTAAAAAGAAACTGACAAATTCAACTTGATTAAATTATTCGAGTGGAAACGGAAAATCCTGATACCTTCCCCCCCAACCCCCTCCCCCCCTCACTTCAGTATACCTCCCTCCCTCCCTCCCTCCCTCCATCTCTCCATTTACTTTTTTCTTAATGGGCGTTTGTATTTCTCTCTTAATTGACTTTTCTAGGTACACTTTAACCCTAAAAGAATCCCAGTGCAATTAGATAGCTAAAGGGAAGAACACAGAGTAACAAATTCTTTTTTTCTTTTAACCTTGTACACCTACCTCTCTTTACACTGCTCTTTATATTTCGTGTTTTCTATATATTATGTTTCTTAACCAGTAACTACACTTAACCTTTAAAAAAAAAATGTAACCTCACATCACCTGAATAGCTAAAGGAAGGGAGGAGTGAAAAAAAAAAATGTTTCGACTACCTCACTTTCCCTCACCTTCCCCTCTCCTTTCCCTCTTTCTAGCCACTTTACTAGCAGCACGAGGGGAAACACGTCTCAGGAGGGCAATTTTCAGGCTTTTAAATGGACGTTGAGACACTGACCAGCTCCTCCTCCTCCTACTCAGTTCAAGGGCTATAATTCCAGCTTCTTGGGGAACAAACACGGGAACGTAAGATTAATGCCCACTACTTCTCTTTCCTTCCAATTCCGCTTATCTTCTGAAAGTATGACAGATGCTGGCGTTTCGATGTTGTAACGTAGCTAACTGAGGTAGTGTTTCTCAGGAGGACTGCAGGGCTAGGCTGTAGAGCTGGAGTATTGGGTGTAAAGCGTGAGGTCTTGCCATGCTTCTCCCAGTCTTCTAACGGGCCAGGGAGAAAGAAAAAAGGAAAGAAAGAAAGAGAGAGAAAGAGAAATCGTTTGAAAATTTTCTTATTCAGCTGCACTCTCCTCCTCCGTCTCTCATGGTTATCCTTTACAAGTATTATTATTGTACAAACATACACTTTGAGTTGTTTTGTTGAAGTTAGCAAACATACTCTGCCTCTTCCATCTCGTAGGAACAGTTATACAGATTCTGAAAAGCTAGCTAGATAGATAGATAGATAGATAAGCAAATAAGTGAATGAAAAGTAAGTCAATAAAAAAAGGACCTACGAAGACAATGAAAACAGATAGACGAGGAGGAAAAAACTTATATTAATAATTTTTTGAGCTGAAATAGAAAAAGATGATTGACAAGAAAAATTTGATAGAGAGTTTTATTGCAGTGAACGAGGAAAGACAGCGAGTGATGATTGTGGTGACGATGAAAATGATGATAAAGAGGAGGAGGAGGAGGAGGAGGAATGACACGATGATGATGACAATGATGATAATAATGATGATGTTATAAGGCAATGAAGGTTTA
>JAXIVD010002167.1:50000-55000 GCA_036785275.1 Cancer borealis
CGAGAGGTTTTCATTCACTGGAAATTGAGTGAATAGCATGTCATTTATTTTGAATACCCATATATTTTTTTTTCATGCTCTCTCTAATATACTTATCGTAATTATATACATTGATGAAGGATAGAAAGGCTATTAACTCTTGTAAATGCTTGTCAAAGAGAGAGAGAGAGAGAGAGAGAGAGAGAGAGAGAGAGAGAGAGAGAGAGAGAGAGAGGAGAGAGAGAGAGAGAGAGAGAGAGAGCTACCCCAACAAGATCCATGAGCATGACCGCAACTCACTTCCAACGTGGGTAATCGAATTAGGAGCTCGGCCTCTACTCCTTCATAAGCACTAGACGAAGAGAGGAAGTAAGGGAGGAAGGAGAGAACAGGAGGGGGGCAGAGAGGGGTTGTAAGGGGAAACTATTAGGTAGAGAGAAGTAGGGGTAGAGTATAGAGGGGAAAAGACGAGTGTGTAGAAGAAAGGGAAGGGATAAGAGGGAGATAAGAGTGTATAGGAGTGAGGAAAAAGAGGCGAGAACTAAAAGGTGACAAGGAAGGGAAGAGGAGGAGGGTAAAAAGGTAGAGGGAGTTGGAGGGATCTGAGTGGAGGTAGAGAGGGTCTGAGAGGACAGTAATGAGATGAGTGGGTGGAGGGGATGTTTGAGGGGTTGGAGACATGTGGGTGGGTGGGGGTGAGGAGGAGAGGGATCGAGTGGGTGATGTAATGCAGGTTAAAGTTAGGAATTAACAAATAAATAAGAACCGGTTGCTAAAAAGATTAACTGGAGCTTCTCAGTCTGTTTTCCATTTTCTTTGATCAAAATGGAAATTAATGTAAATGTAAAAGACAATTAGTATGCGCGGTGTGTTCTAAATGGCGCTTCACCACTGTGTTCATCTCCGTTAAATGAATAAGTAACAATGAAACAGCAGTTATAACAAAGGATGCAG
Organism: Cancer borealis; assembly: GCA_036785275.1. Lineage (NCBI taxonomy): Eukaryota > Metazoa > Arthropoda > Malacostraca > Decapoda > Cancridae > Cancer > Cancer borealis. The sequence goes on from JAXIVD010002167.1 coordinate 50,934, forward strand.
GATTTCAGTCTATCGTTTTCTTTATAATTTAGCGGAGACGAATGTAAGGGAGAAAACTATGATATTTGGTGTATTATAGACGGTTCCTCACCACTGTGCTCATCTCCGTCTCCTTGGGGTCTTGGAAGGGAAATACGCTTCTCTATTGGACGCACAAACGACACCAAAAAATAAAACAGAAGAAAGTAACACAAAAATACATGAAAAATAAGTATTATATATTTTTCCATTTTTTATTCCACTAAATATTCAATAATTAAAAAAAAGTTCAATACCGGGATATGAGTTAACTAAAAACAAAGGTCACAGTAGAGTGTCATGTTAGCGGCAAAGAAAGAAGGTTATAGTAATATCTGCCTTGAAATGAAAACAAACAAGAAAAGAAAAGAAAAAAAAGAAAAAAACCCCCACCTAAACTCTGGTTGTTATTACAGCAGCAGTGACGTTTGTGCTTGCTTTTTTCTTTTTTCTTTCTATCTTTTTTTTTATTTTTATTTCTCTTTGTTTATGTTTCAGTTTGACTTTCTGTGTTTGAGTAAAAAAAGTAAATAAAATATATAATTCAGAGTCGTTGGATGTTTTTCTTCAGATATCTAATTTTCATTTAGATATTTGCGTTTTTGTCTTCATCATACTTACAAAGCAGAATTTTAGACTTCTCTCCCTTCTTCCTCCTTTCATCTTCCTCCTCTTCGTCGTCGTCCTCTGCTTCCTCCTCCTCGTCGTCCTCGTCCTTTTGATGCGGTACACAAGTTATCTAAAATTAAAACCAAATACATACATTATTTATTAGTCCTAGTTAACTTATGCAGGAGAACTCTCATGAAAGAAATTTCTCTCTCTCGCTCTCTCAAAAAAAAAAACTATAAAAAAAGATAAAAGAAAAATTTTCACTATTAAAGTTATCACAACGAGAACCAAGTGAGAAATTGTTTGCAGAATTATGATTTTTTTTCAATTAAAATGGAACACAACGTATGAACAACGACATTTTCAATTATTTACAGCTCACCCACATAAACCAATAAATATAGCAGTAGGTGAAGCGAATCCTGTATGTGTGTATGTGTAAGTGTAAGTGTGTGTGTGTCTGTGTGTGTGTGTGTGTGTGTGTGTGTGTGTGTGTGTGTGTGTGTGTGATGGAAACGAGATAGATTTACGACAGAAAATCCTGCAAATATTAACTCCACCTTGTATATTTATGAGCAGGAGAAATTAGCACAAAAAAGAGAGAAAATAAATAAAAAGTAAATAACGTGTAATGCATTTGATTTTTTTTTTATTATATCATCCGCCCAAAAAAAACAACAAAATAAATGCAAAGCGAAACGAGGGATAATTAAAATGCAAAACTGAAAAATGGGAAGAGTATTAAACCGATGAATATGAAAAAACAAGAAAAAATAGACGATAGAAAAAAAAAGATGTACTCACAATAGTATGTTGCTGTGTGTGTGTGTGTGTGTGTGTGTGTGTGTGTGTGTGTGTGTGTGTGTGTGTGTGTGTGTGTGTGTGTGTGTGTGTGCGTGCAGTAAAAATACATCAGGAAGAGTAATATTAGCGAGTCAGGATGTATATATGAAAAAAAAGAAATACCAATGACTCTACTTCATCATCGGTCGTAGAAAATGGAAAGTTAATGAAAGTGAGAGAGAGAGAGAGAGAGAGAGAGAGAGAGAGAGAGAGAGAGAGAGAGAGAGAGAGAGAGAGAGAGAGAGAGAGAGAGAGAGAGAGAGAGAGAGAGAGAGAGAGAGAGAACACATTTCCACCACACAAATGACAGTGATCACCGACGTCTTACTTTCATCTCCTGCTTCTCATTTCTCTCTCTCTCTCTCTCTCTCTCTCTCTCTCTCTCTCTCTCTCTCTCTCTCTCTCTCTCTCTCTCTCTCTCTCTCTCTCTTCCTTCCCTAAAACATTTCGTTCACTTCGTTCCTAATTCCTATATATAAATTAATAAAAAACACAACATTTGTCTTCTCCACAGATCCAATGAATATTTAATGAACGAATATGAAGCTGAAGGAAAAAAAAAAGAAAATACACATTAGTTACTGAACATATTTAATCACTAGAAACGTACGTTGGAAAAAAAAAATAGCAGTAGAAACGAATGAAAAAGAAAACTATTACGATGTCTTTGATTAATAAATTATGAGTTTCTTTGAAGTTTAAACAACAAGGAAAAAAAAAAAAACTAGTTTCTCCTCAAAAAAAAAAGTATTGCTTTAGTTTTTATAGAAAATTGAAATATTATTAGATATTAATAATCATAAAAACCTCAATGTAGACGGATGGAAGGCAATATACTCGTGTATACATGTTTATTTACTAAGAGGAACGCAGAGGGGTTGGTCTATACATACATACATACATACATACATACATACATACATACATACATACATACATACCAATGGATTCTGACTTGTATCTCCTTCATGTATCAAAGACTTACCTGAGCTTACCTTGTTTATCATTTTTCTCATGCATCAAGAATATCACTCCGAAGTTACCTTGTTTGCTTTCTGTTTGGTGACGCAGTTTGGCGAGGCGGAAGATACATGAAGTGTTCTGATGTGTAACTGTCGGGAATACACACACTAAGGCAGGGATATAAACTTTCCTTAATGATACTTGTGATGCGTCTATTGATGGGTAACTGTGTTGAATATAAGGCTGAATGGATATCCTCAATTTTTTTCTGTGTTTTGTTTCTGTGTGTGTGTGTGTGTGTGTGTGTGTGTGTGTGTGTGTGTGTGTGTGTGTGTGTGTGTGTGTGTGTGTGTGTGTGTGTGTGTGTGTGTGTGTGTGTGTGTGTGTGTGTGTGTGTGTGTGTGTGTGTGTGTGTGTGTGTGTGTGTGTGTTCTTTGTTGGTTACTTTCTCTGCTGGAATAACATTTTTCCATCTGTCCCCTTTTTAATGTCTATGTATTGCTGCAGTTGTTGTTGTTGTTGTTGTTGTTGTTGTTTTTGTTAGCGCTGCTGGTCACATAGTTACGTTATTGAATACCTACCTATCATATATATCCATCTACCTACATATCTATCAACCCATCTATCTATCTATCCATACACGAACCACTATTTTTTTATTTTGCAAAAGTAGGAAAAACAAAACGAATAACTGGACGTGAAATATTCGCTAAAACCTGAATAAAAGGGAAATCGACTCATTCCACCTGACCCTCATGGCAATCGGGGTGCAAATGGATAATGGAAGCGGGTTATTACATAGCGTGGAGGATTTTGTAATAGAATACCCACATTGACGACCAGTTTTCTTCGCCTCCCGCTGTGTGTCTGTGTGCGTGTGAGTGTGTTTGTGTGAGGGCAAAACAAAACCATTTTCCGTGTGGCAAATTGTAAAGCACTTCCACCTCACTTTTGCAGGCGGCCATTGCTCATTATGACCAATTATGGGGACGAATAAAAGTGGTGACCCGGGTGTGACCTCAAATTGCAGTTCTTTTATCGCTTATTGTTGCGCGGCTCTTTTGTTTAGTTTTGTTTTCTTACTCTTTATAATTATTCTGCATTGTGGTTGGATTTTACGCTACACATGAAGGTTGGGAAATCATACCAGGGTGGGAAATATATGTGTTTTTGCGTATAGGGGTGTAGAGGGAGAGTGTGTGTGTGTATTAGTGACGTCTGGCAGGTGAGGGGAAGATGCGTAGTGTATAGTCAGTGGCCGCTGCTAAGTTGTTTTGCCACACACCTGGATGGGCGAAAATCGGCTCTCAGGCAAAAACATATCGAGTGCTCGGGATCGGAATCTGTTGTGAAGCTGCTACCATTACCACCAACACCCCCCTCCACCCCTCCTCCCCCCAATCCCCTCCTCAACGCTACCATTACCACCGACACCCTCCCCTCCTCACGATTACCTCCTCCTCCTCCCCCCCCCACCCCCACACAACCCCACGCTCACCACTTCCTCACGTCCATTTTTCTTCCCACCACTCCCACCCACGATATATTCTCAGAACCGACTCAGCTCTCCACCACCATCTCCACCACCTCCACCACCATCACCACTCGGCCGTCACCTCCACTCTCCCTCA
>JAXIVD010002167.1:60000-65978 GCA_036785275.1 Cancer borealis
ACACAGTATGAGTAATTCCAATCAACGAGGCAAAAATAACATATACCCCCCCCCCAAAAAAAAAAAAAAAATTGGATGAAGCACATATGAACAAAAAAAAAAAAAAAATATCCAACTGGAATACAAAACACCAACACTTTTAACGAATCAAAACACGTGGAAGAGAAAACAAACGATACAAAAAAAAAAAAAAAAAAAAAAAAAAAAATAATGCAACACTGAATAAATATATAAACGTAATCTTTACAAAACAACCAAAATTTTGAGATAATAAGAAAACAAGGGATTCATATATATCATTTATTATTTTTTATTTTTTATTTTACAGTGACACAAATACATTCAAACTAGATCAAAGGAATATTTTGGACGTTGTAATCTAGTTCCCGTTGATCCTAAGGTTTATTTGACGTTAAATATCAAAGGAGGTTTTCGCCTTTACAAATTATCGGTTCATTTCGATGTTAATGATTTTCCTCTAATACTTTTTTTATCTTCAAATTTTTATAATCCTTTGTGACGTGTAATGGATTTTTTTTAATTTATATATTTTTTACCTTAGTTTGTATGTATGTGTTTTTATAATATTTCCCTCCTCTCCCTAACACATTTTTCACCTCCATATTATAACTTTTGTACTTTATGTATTTGAAAAGCAGGGAAAAATGTTGGAAAAAGTTAATGTTTCTGTATAGTAATGTAAAGAATGTGTTCCTTTTAACATTGGCAGGTTAGGTGGGTGGAATGCTAGCCTTGACATCACTACCACACCCGTGACACCACTACCACTGCTGTGACGTCACTACCACAGCCGTGACGTCACTACCACCAGCATGACGCCTCTAACTTCATGGCGACTTCGGTTTCCTCTTTGCACTGTCATCATCTTGTTTGGTAAGTTCTTCTTCGTCTTCTTTGTCTTCTTCGCCTTCTTTGTCTTCGTCTTTTTCCTCTTGTTCTTTTTCATTTTCTTTTTCTTCTTCTTATGCTTCTTGTTTCCTGTTTCTGCTTTTTTATGTGTTTTTTCCTTCTTGCTATGAATATTGTTGTTATTATGCTTCCTCCTCCTCCTCCTCCTCCTCCTCCTCCTCCTCCTCCTCCTCCTCCTCCTCCTCCTCCTCCTCCTCCTCTTCTTCCTCCTACTATTACTACTATTATTACTACTGCTACTACTACTACTAATAATAATAATAAAAATAGAGGTGATGATGTAAGATTTTCAGAAAAAAACATTTACGACTAGATTTCCAGCTTGCAAATCCACTCACAATGTTATTATTTTTTTCTCTCTCTCTTTGTTTCTTCTTCCTGGATGGGCTGAAAATTTTATATGTGAGGCAGCTTGTACCATTTTCCTAATCTCTAGCATTTTTGGGGTATTTTTTCACCTTCCCCACATTGTCTTGGCCTTTTTTTTTCCCTTTCTCTGTTTCCCTCCTTCTCTCTTTCACTCCCCTCTTGGCTGTCTCCCTTTCCTGGCTAACCCTTCCTTCCTACTCACTTTAATTTGCTGGAGTCTCCCGTAACTCCGCGTGGTAGAAAGAAGTTTCTAAATTATAGCATCAATGAAAACTTGCTCTCCGAATAGTTTTTGTCTACGAGTATGAAGTATTGTGGATTGCCTCTTCTAGATTAGTTAGGGAAGTGGAGGAGGAATGGAAGGGAAAGTGGATTAGGGGGAAGAGGAGCATGTGGAGAAGTAGCAGGTAACAGGATACTTACTGATATACAATGATATTACCTTGTGAAGTATATCTCTTTGTTCTGGTAATAGTTACTTGATGTGAGGGTAGGACAGAAAAGTGAGAGGAGGAGGAGAAGAAGGATGAGGATGAGGAGGAAGAGATTATTTTTCAATTTAATAGCTTATGAGATCAGATTATCACGTGACTTTTCCATTAATGCTTAAACCTTTTTGAGTTATACATTATTATTATATTACTAAAATTATAACTTAAAACTAAAACTAAATTCCTCTCATACATTACATTCCCGGACTTAACTTTGCACTAACATTCAAACTATTTAATTTTTCATATACAAATTTACTTTCATTTTTTCTGTACCTTCACATCTACTTCTGGGATCACTTCATTATTACTTGAGGCGGAAGGAACACTCTCACAGCTCATGTTTACTCCCCTCACACCAGCACCTCATCGTCTTCACCTCATCAAAGGGTGCTTGCCTCGTGCCCCATCTCTCACCTGCAGCATAATAATAGTCCCGCAACACTCCGTCATTTGCATCTGTTTTCCTCATCAAGCTTGTCCTTGCTCCTACGAACGCACACAATACCTCGTGATGCTGTCAGGAAACTGTGTCGGCGGTCGCATGCATCCCCATCCATTTGGTTATAATGCAACCGTGACCTCAGTGCGAAATAGTGTTAACGGATTTTATTCTGCTCCTTCGTCTTTCCTCAAACTAATAATCATATGCAAGGACGCTTTATCAATGCACAAAACAGACTTTAGTATTACAAACCAAGACGAGGAATGAAGATTAATATCACTTTAGTTACATTTCACCACCTCATTCCTCCTCTTCCTCCTGTGTATACCTTCTGTCACTTCTGCAGGTAGTGTGGCGGCTGCCTTGGAACTCTTGACGGTGAAGGTGCCGGAGTACGCCATCCGAGGGGGCCGCGCCAAGCTCCACTGTAGCTACAAGTTAGATGACGACGCCTCCCTTTACAGCCTCAAGTGGTACAAGGATGATCACCAGTTCTACCAATACATCCCTGGCAACACATTATTGAAGAACACATTTTTTCTCCCTGGCGTGGAAGTTGACGTAAGTGTAGAGGAATTTGGGATGAGTGAAGGATGGATGAAGGGAAGGAAGGAAGAGAGAAGTGGATGGATTACCTGATACCACTGATAAAAATCCTATAATGAAGTTCTTCCGCTATAACATTTCAGTCAGTTGTAGGATCTGTACTATGGCTAGCTGGTAACGGGAGGCTTCAAGGGGAAGACGAAACACAGTAGCTGAAGGGAAGGGTGTAGGGCCGCAGGGGGAGAGTGTAAGGCAGTTAAGAGGGCAGAAAGGATACTAGGAAGTCGAGGGAAGGACGTCGGAGTAAGACAAGTGTGTAGAATAGGAACAGGTGTTGGTGGTGTAGGACTTTCCAGAGAAGTATATAGAAGTAAAGATAGTGTAGACTAGAGGAATGTAAAGAATTAAGGATGTAAGGCTTAGAGGGTGCAAGGTAGGATGCGTTAGTGAGTGAGGGGCTGAGTTCTCTTCATACGAGTGAGAGAAAGGTGTAGTAAATATCTAAAAGCTAATGGAAGAATATAGACAGAGGGGAAGCGCTAGAAGGCATAGGAAAAGAATATAAAAGGTGAAATAGAGTGTAGATAGAGAATGTTGAGGATGTAGAGAATGTGAGAAGCTTCAAGGAGAGTGAATAGTGTAGCACCTGTCAAAAAATATGAGGAGGTGGGTGAAGGAATTAAGCGTGGGGATGCAAGGAGGTGTAAAGGCTGCAGGGAGGGTGTGAGAGGACCGACTCTGCTGGGGACAGGAAGGCTTCTCATCCCTCCCTCTGTGGCCCCGGAACTGTCTGCTGCTCGAATTGTGCCAGTGGTGTAATAAGATTTCCTGTTCGAGATTCAGATTAGGAAAATGCATGAGAGGGAGGAGAAAGAGGAGGAGGAGGAAGGAGGAGGAAAGGAGAACGACAAGGAGGACAAAGATGATGAATGAAAATATCTGAGTAAAATGAAGAAATTGATGAGATATGGATGTGAAGGTGAAAATGAAGGTGGAAAATAGAACAGGTGTGAATAAGAGGAAACACGACAAGAAAAAAATAATTAAGCGGATGTAAGACCCAAAGCAGACTCTGACACACACACACACACACACACACACACACACACACACACACACACACACACACACACACACACACACACACACACACACACACACACACACACACACACACACACACACACACACACACACACACACACACACACACACACACACACACACACACACACACACACACACACACACACACACACACACACACACATTCTGACAAGTGTAGAATGCGAACGAAGTGACAGCTAAAAATAATAATAATGATTCATAGCAGACAAAGCAATACACAAACTTTCCTACCAATGGACATAAACGTAACGTAAACTTAGACGAACGCGAATGAATTGCACCGAAACTTATAAACGAAAAAGTTGCATTAAGCTCAACCCAACACATTCTCCAACAAACAACAAACAAACAAACAACAACAAACAAACAACAAAATGAAGAAACATCAAAGACCACAAAACATACCTCGATTAATTAACTATAAACCCCATTATATTAGAGTTTATTTATGACGTTAATTGACACGTTAAACCACCGTGTGCGAGACTTCAGTAAATAACTTAAACCGCATCTAAATTCTCGTGTGGGCTGCCTCCTTAGACAGTAACGGGCCAGGCATGTCCCGGGCGAGGAGGAGGTGAGGCTCTCGCGGGACACACATGAAAATACTCCGAGAAAACGTAAGCTGGGGTGTAGAGCGGTGTTTTTTTTTTTTTTTTTTTTTTTTTTTTTTACTCCTGTAGTTTTTCTTTCTTTCTCTCAGTTTTTATTTTGTATATTTTTTTCTTGGTTTCTATTTTTTCTATCTTGGTGTTTTTCTGTATTGGTTTCTTTGTGGTATCTTTCTCTATGTTTCTCTCTCTCTCTAGTAGTAGTAGTAGTAACAGTAATAGTAGTAAACACACAACAACAACAACAACAACAACAACAACAACAACAACAACAACAACAACAACAACAACAAATCATACAAAGAACGCAAAAAACAAACAAACAAACATTACAAACAATCCCTCACTTTTTATTTCATTATTTAAATATTTTGTCTTTTTATGTTTTTTTGCACCATTTATCACCGATCCATCACACACACACACACACACACACACACACACACACACACACACACACACACACACACACACACACACACACACACACACACACACACACACACACACACACACACACACACACACACACACACACACACACACACACACACACACACACACACACACACACACACACACACACACACACACACACACACACACACACACACACACACACACACACGACACATTGACTCTGACAACACCTCTTTCCTCGCCAATATTTCGTTGTACTTCAAGAGCTGGTCCGGGACGCCCAAAACGAGGACGAGGACCTAGAAGTTTGCGTTCACTGTGAGGTCTGGAAACGAGGCGAGGCGTGGCAGACCAACCAAAGAAAGAGAGAGAGAAAATAAAATAAAAAGAAGAAAAAAAAGTGAAGACGAACAAAAAAAAAATTGAAGAAAAGAGAAAAAAAATTGACGTTGAGATGAGAAAAATGAAATGGAATGAATAGAAGTGAATAGGAGAGACGAAGGGAAAGGAAAAGGAAGAGGAAAGCAATATTGAATAGAATGGGAGATGGTGGTGGTGGTGGTGGTGGTGGTGGTGGTGGTGGTGGTGGTGGTGGTGGTGGTGGTGGTGGTGGTGGTGGTGGTGGTGGTGGTGAAAAAGAATATATATAAATGCATGAAATGTGAAAGAGAAAAAATAGATATTGGGCCTATTGGAATCTGGTCTCCTTAATTTAAATACCCACGTAATTATATGTTAAGTCTAAGCTTCTTTCTTCTCATATCTATCTATTGAAACTTGTGGGACTTTCAATTTATTAGCATAAGGTAAACTAAACGACATATCATTCTCTCTCTCTCTCTCTCTCTCTCTCTCTCTCTCTCTCTCTCTCTTCTCTCTCTCTCTCTCTCTCTCTCTCTCTCTCTCTCTCTCTCTCTCTCTCTCTCTCTCTCTCTCTCTTCTCTCTCTCTCTCGCTCTCTTCCGAAGCATCACACAACACTGTTCGTAACTTCACATGTCACTGAGTCTTGCTGAAACTCTGTTCTCGGATAGAAAAA
>JAXIVD010002168.1:5000-44959 GCA_036785275.1 Cancer borealis
TTAGTACTTATAAATTTGCAGTAATAGATGTTTGTTAACGTATTTGCTGCATCTTCATTGGTCTTTGTACTTAAGCTTCATGGAAACAGCAGGTGTGAAGGGTTCCCAGATGTTAAGTGATTTGCATTTAGATACCTGACGATGAACTTTCACTACTATCATCTGAGGTTTTATGTTATCAGTTTTAAGCTCCTGATTTATGCAGGTGAAGGTGGCAGGGCAGTGAGCCGAGAGTGGTTCTTGGGAGTACTTAATATGCGACTATGTACTCCTTCACCAAGACTCCTCTCATGCGCTGGAAGACTATTAACTTTCTGGATGTGATATCTTAATTGCCTCCTTTACTTAAAAAAAATTGTTAGTCATATTTAGAAAAAAAAAGTGTGGCAATGCATTAATACATCAGCAAAATATAAATGTATCTCTAATTCTGCATCAACAAGCACTTTCCAAGGTCTATCAGTAAGAGGAAGTGATATATTTTATTGATGTGTTTGTTTTCCTCGCATGTCATGACATCTAGTGGACAGGTCTTGAGTTAGAAAGATACTGAAGCGTCTGATGATTGTTGATTGTTTTAAGGTTTTCTTAGTGACACGTTTGAGTGTATATTGTTTCGTTTTTATTCTCGACCTCCTTTGTGGTGTTGAGTCAGCGGCCTCAGGTTAAAGGCAGTCATGGTGTCGGTGTGTGTGTGTGTGTGTGTGTGTGTGTGTGTGTATGTGTGTGTGTGTGTGTGTGTGTGTGCGTGTGTGTGTGCGTGTGTGTGTGCGCGCGTGTGTGTGTGCGTGTGTGTGTGTGCCTATGTGTGTGTGTGTGTGTGTGTGTGTGTGTGTGTGTGTGTGTGTGTGTGTGTGTGTGTGTGTGTGTGTGTGTGTGTGCGTGTGTGTGTTGCCAAACTTGTGCCATTACTAGTGCCCTGGTGGTGGAAAGAGCAAGGTCGGGATTTACTGGTGAAAGCTGGTGACACGCTCCTGACAAATATTTACTTATTTTTTATTTCCCCTTCAAATGTTGCAAGGTGACCAGGGGTGAATAGCTATGAAAAATAAATATCATACACACATTTATACATATATATATATATATATATATATATATATATATATATATATATATATATATATATATATATATATATATATATATACATATAAATTTTTCCTGCATTGTGAATTTCTGAGTATCAAAATTTATAGAAAACCCTTTTAGAGTATCTTTCGAGGTAAAAAAAAAAAAAGAATTAATACACTAGAATCAAGAATTGAATCATAATTTTCACCTGGTCTTAATTTACCTGCATTGAAATCATGCGAATTTCATGGATCAAGTACGTGCTGGCATTCGTCCAAGCAGCGCACCTGTAACCCCACGCTGCAAGGGTGGTGAGGGCGCGGGGCCAAGGGCTCAGAAAGGGGTGGGTGAGAGGGGAAAAAGCAGGATTAGGGAACGACGACGGGAACTCTGTGACCGTCCTCTCCCTCAGGGCCACACTTTCACCCCTCGAACGGGTCTTCCCCTCACTAATCAGGTGTCAGGTGGTCCATCTCACACACTAAACGACAAGAAGAAAGCTAATAAGAAGAACAGACATAGAAAACCAGGAAGGCGGGAGGAAGTTAAGACAACAGATGTGTGTACACGCCAAAAATAACATTAATAGTAGTGAGTGAGATGCAATTTGAAGGAAACTCGGACATAGGTAGAATTATAAAGACGATGATAAAAGAAAGAGAGGCAACAACAGCAGCAGCAGCAGCAGCGAGTGGGTCAGAGGCACAGCAGCTGCACCACCGTTAGGATGCAAGCAGACAGCAGGTGGTCGGTTAGGTCATTTCATGGGTATGCCAGTTGAACGGTTACTTCTGCTTCACTGCTTTCCCTGGAGGCTCAGAGTCACCTGGTGCCCCACATTCCGTGCTTTGCCTCCTACACTATATTGCATCATCATGTTCTTGTCTGACATTGAGGGAAAATAAAACGGTGATTGGTTTTAGTGCACCATCATTTTTATATACCACTTGCATAACACTCACAAACATTGCAGTGACCTAGATTTTTTTTCCCCTCCTGTCAACCTAATCAAAGAAGAAAAAAATCGAGAGAGAAGTAAATGGAAGTGTCACATGTGTTCCCCGTTTTCTTTTTGTCAGTTCCTCCGGGGAAGAGCTATGGAGGAAACGTGAAGAGACAACATAAGGGAGGGAGAGGAAATTAAACTCACGAACTACCTGCTGTGTTTTTTTTCTGCTCCAGTTGGCATTTGGATGAGCCTCAGGGAGGAAGTGGCGGGGATGCGGGAACCATACACACACACACACACACACACACACACACACACACACACACACACACACACACACACACACACACACACACACACACACACACACACACACACACACACACACACACACACACACACACACACACACACACACACACACACACACACACACACACACAGCCACGGGGTTGAAATAGCACAGCCTCCGAACATTAATCTTGATGCTGTGTGTCCGGCTTTATCAGCAAACCAACCAGCATGTAGAGTTTTAAGAAGAGTAGAATAATAGGCTGGAAGGGTTGCAGTGTGAGGGAGGAGAAGCATGACGTAGGGATAAAAGTATGAAGTGTTAAATATGAGTTAGTATGTGAGGTTAGATAAGGGTTTTGACGTAGAGGTTAACGTATGAAGTGTTAGGTTAGGTTGGGTATGACGTGGTGAAGACTGTGAGGTTATAAGAGTTTGTTTTCAGTTGTTGTATAAGTGTGAAATTACTTCTTCGTATAGCCAAGTGTGTTATTAGTGTGACTGGCTGAGGACGTGTAGTGTTCGTGTGTCTGTACGTGATATGTGAGGTTAAGTATAATATATCGTCGTTAAGTGGTAGTCGCAGTATGTATGTATATGTTAAATTTTACAATACAAGGCAATAAACCAGGAAGAACTACTATTAATTAAACCACTAGGCGTAGATACAGTTCTTAAGCCTTTCTTTTTTTTTTCTTCCTTCTTTGCCGAGTTGTTCACGGGAGCATTGCGTGATGGTGGTGGTAGTGGTGGTGATGAATTTATTATAAAGTAGCAGTAGTAGTATGGGTCTTAACGATGTAAACACTGTCATTATAGGTGATTACAGTGCTAGTAGTGGTGATGATGGAGGTGGTGGTCGTAGTGGTGGTGGTGATGTTTTCAAGGTTACAGTAATAATCGTGGAAGTGTATGATGAGAGAGAGAGAGAGAGAGAGAGAGAGAAGAGAGAGAGAGAGAGAGAGAGAGAGAGAGAGAGAGAGAGAGAGAGAGAGAGAGAGAGAGAGAGAGAGAGAGAGAGAGAGAGAGAGAGAGAGAGAGAGAGAGAGAGAGAGAGAGAGAGAGAGAGAGAGAGAGAGAGAAAGAAAGAAAGAAAGAAAGAAAGAAAGAAAGAAAGAAAGAAAGAAAGAAAGAAAGAAAGAAAGAAAGAAAGAAAGAAAGAAAGAAAGAAAGAAAGAAAGAAAGAAGAAAGAAAGAAAGAAAGAAAGAAAGAAAGAAAGAAAGAAAGAAAGAAAGAAAGAAAGAAAGAAAGAAAGAAAGAAAGAAAGAAAGAAAGAAAGAGAGAGAGAGAGAGAGAGAGAGAGAGAGAGAGAGAGAGAGAGAGAGAGAGAGAGAGAGAGAGAGAGAGGAGAGAGAGAGAGAGAGAGGCGGTCGTAAGGTTCATCACAAGTCCACACACACTATAACCCAAACCTTATGCTTAACTCGCCCGCATCAACACATCTCTAGGTCAGTCTGGCTCCCGCTGGCCGCCACCGTCACTCTTCATGGTGTTAAGGGTTGAGAAGCAGCTGCCTTCCCTGCGTCAACGGTATGCAAGGCTGATGTATGTGTTGAGATGGAGAGGGCAGCTGCGACAACACTTACTAAATCTAAGAGCGGCGACCATAACGTGAAGATGCTGCTCACCCGTCCAAATTCGTGAGGGTTGGTGTGTGTGTGTGGTGGGGAAGGTATGTGTGTGTGTGGGTGGGTGGGGTGGGGGTGTATGTGGGTGTGTTTAAGGCCAGTATGAAGGTGGCCTAAATAATTACCCAACCGGAACGAACGCACGGAATCAAATCAAACTAACTTTTTTTTTTTTTTTTTTTTTTTTTTAAATCTATGTTCTCCTTTTGTTATAACGTTATTGTCGTGTCAGTTTTTATAGGTTATTTAGGTCGCTGGTTTCAATGTGCAGCGCTAATCCGGTGCCAAAAATAAGGTGGAAAAGTGCATATTCACGTTAATGAATGTTATCACGTTATCTCTCGAGTGTTATGTATGTATGGAGAGAGAGAGAGAGAGAGAGAGAGAGAGAGAGAGAGAGAGAGAGAGAGAGAGAGAGAGAAAGAGAGAAAGAGAGAAAGAGAGAGAGAGAGAGAGAAAAAAAAGGAGAGAAAGAGAATTTTACCGCTAAGTTTCAAACCACCTACATTTAATACCAGTTCTGTCTGTCATGGCGCACAGAAACTTTTCCACTCAGCTAATTGTGAAACTTCTATTTATATACCTAAACCACACACTAAAAAATAACTAGAAACCACCCATTACTACTACTTCTACTACTACTACTACTACTACTACTACTACTACTACTACTACTACTACTACTACTACTACTACTACTACTACTACTACTACTACTTCTACTACTATACCCAATTCCTCCGTCCTATATCAGTAACCCTTCGCATACACTTCACTAACACAAGCTGACAAGTTATGCATAAGAGCTTCAAATCTTGTCATGAAGCGTCAGTCTCACTTGGGGTCTGTCTTGAGAGTCTAAACATTCCATCCGCGGCCCCAGACACGTGCTGCGCGGGCTCATAAGGTTCTTGAAAGGATCCTTGCAACCCTAAACAAGCTGATAACCGACACGTGCTTGTACACCTGTATTACCCCGGCAGCAGGAGAAAGCGGTGGAAGAGAGAGAGAGAGAGAGAGAGAGAGAGAGAGAGAGAGAGAGAGAGAGAGAGAGAGAGAGAGAAAGAGAGAAAGAGAGAAAGAGAGAAAGAGAAAGAGAAAGAGAAAGAGAGAGAGAGAGAGAGAGAGAGAGAGAGAGAGAGAGAGAGAGAGAGAGAGAGAGAGAGAGAGAGAGAGAGAGAGAGAAACCTGTACAACCTGTCGTTGATTATATAAAAGCACAGTAGAATTCAAGTAAAAATGCGGTTTTGGATCTGCGGACAAACCTAAAAGTCGACGATAAGAAAAAAAATGAAACGTTGATCGCGAGGAGAGAAAGACACACACACACACACACACACACACACACACACACACACACACACACACACACACACACACACACACACACACACACACACACACACACACACACACACACACACACACACACACACACACACACACACACACACACACACACACACACACACACTAGAGACGCCTCACCACCTCCGCTAAATACTAATAACTTCTAGAGTGGTCAATGAACCTCCACTGACCATGAGGAGGAGTAAGCAATATAACCAGGCTCGTGTGGGTATGTGGGTGGATGTGTGTGTGTATATATGTGTGTGTGCATATATGTGTGTGTGTGTGTGTGTGTATATATGTGTGTGTGTGTGTATGTGTGTGACTGTTAGAGAGGGACGCGCCGCTGCTAACAATGAACAATAGGTTAGATAATGCAGTGAATCGTCTGTGTAGTGTGTAGTATGTAGTGTGGTAGTTGGTGGTTGCTATCTGTTGTTGTGGTTGTGGGTGAGCGTTGATGAGCTATTAGTGGTGGTGGTGGTGGTGGTTGAAACGTACATACATTTACATCTATACTTAAGGACGCCCGCACACACGCACACATGACACCTGCGCTCCTAGGTGACTAATATAGTTAACACCTGCTCACGTGATGTATGTATTCACACACACACACACACACACACACACACACACACACACACACACACACACACACACACACACACACACACTCACACACTTACACATCATTTACTCGCTGGTCTAGACGTCTCCAATCTCACTCTTCTCTACGGTAGTGTTCTCATTATATCAGGTAAGTACACACACACACACACACACACACACACACACACACACACACACACACACACACACACACACACACACACACACACACTCACACTCACCGTTGTGGCCTCTAGGCGGTGTGAGGAAAGTTGTAACTTGATAATAAGCGCGTCGTCCATAGCTTGAGGGTGAAAGAGAATCAAGTAGAAGCCTCGCCAACACACTGAAAAGAGGAGGAAAAAAATAGGGAAATAAGTGCTCGTCCCGGAAAAAAAAGTGTGGTTTTATATATTTTGTTTCTTTAAACATGTGCGTAAAATTTTGTGCAATGTGTGTTTAAGTATATCCTTAATAAGACATAAAATATTCCGTAGAACCAATCAAAGTAATGGTTAGAAGAAAAAAAAAAGTGCATTGCATAATTGATGATGAAAAAAAAAAAAACTTGAGAAAAGTATATTCGTATGTAAAAAAAAAAAATAATAATAAGAAAATATATAAATAGGTGTGAAAACTCCTTAGACATGAATTTAGTTTTCGTTTTCTTTATTTTTGTTTTGTTTTCCATACATAAAAGTAGCCAGACTGACGAAATGTGGTCACGAACATAAGGAGGAGAAGGAGGAGGCATGAGCACCCTATTCCCATGTTCTGTGCAATTTCCCATCGTTGCCATAAATAAATCCGATCGTTACAGTGTCCAGGGAAAACTCGTTCGTCGAAAATCTGCCGCTGCTGCTGTTCTCTCTCGTCTGTGTGTGGGGGGGAGGGGAAGGGGGGGCTGAGTAACTGCTTCCCAGCATGAGGGTAAAGACCCCTTCTCCGTTATCTCAGCTCTCACTTCATTACTCTTTTTATTCCTCTCCACGCAAACCTCCTAGATAGTCGTTATCGCTCCTTCTCTCAGCTTCCAACTTTCTACGTCCCGATGATTAACTTTCCCATAAAATAATCCAAAAATACGGCAAAGGTAAAAGTTTTCTTTCTTATTCACGCGGTGACTAAAAAAACACTCCCATTTTCTTTGTTTCTTGTCGTTCCACTTGCTTACATTCATCAAAACACCGACACTGTATTTTTTATTTATATTTTTTTCATAATTGTTCACTTTCATCGTCTGCTTGTCCCTTGGCTATCCTCCTTCCCTTCACCTCTGCCCTTTGCCTCCTCTATCCTTATCCAACATTCAATTCGTGTTCAATTCTGCTCGTCAACTGCTGTACACAATCAGTTTTCATTCACGCACTAGTATTATTATGAAAGAGAGAGAGAGAGAGAGAGAGAGAGAGAGAGAGAGAGAGAGAGAGAGAGAGAGAGAGAGAGAGAGAGAGAGAGAGAGAGAGAGAGAGACGGGAGGGAGGGGGGCTCTATTCAACAGAAACAAGAACTTATTTATGCATGTTAAGTTTGAAGGCAATCTGAATCCTTAAACTATTGCTCCTTAAGTCCTCTACTTAAGGTTTGAAGGTGTTAATTCGTGTTCAGTTATCGCCACCTATCAAGGTTATGTCCTAAGCGGATACTGAGGTGGGGACATCCGCACTGCTCTCTCTCTTTCTCTCTCTCTCTCTCTCTCTCTCTCTCTCTCTCTCTCTCTCTCTCTCTCTCTCTCTCTCTCTCATGGTGAAAAAACTATATGATAAGATAAGGAAGATAATACACCATTATTGGGAGGTGTCTAGTGAGTAATAGTAATGAAAGGTGTAGATGGATAAAAGGTGCTAGTTTCATTAAGGTAAGTCAGGCTAAGTTTGTGGTATTAACAGTCGTTTTATGAATCTACTGCTATGGTGGTGGTGATGGTGGTGATGAGGGTGACTATTATAGGTTAAGATGGCAGGGTGAAGGATAAAGGGTAGGCGGGGCATAATCAGGGTGTGTCAGGGAGACGGTGAGTGGTTATCAGGAGTGAGGATATGCCAGACGCTAGGTGGAGGCACTGAACCACTGGCAGGCTCTTGCTCCCTGTCGCTCCCTCTGCTATAGTCACCACCACCACCACCACCACATCCTCACCTCAAGTAGCAGTGATTCCGCAGTAAGGAACTCTTCAGGTGTTTCTCTTACCTGTTGCTTTAGGAAGTGATTTTATTAAGTGAGGTAGTGAAAGTTTCTCTCGTTGGCCTGGATAATGTTATAAATATATATATATTTTTTTTTTTTTGCGTGCGTGTGTGTATCGATAATTTTATAGACGAATTTTGATTTACATTGTTTACAGTAAAAAAAAAAAAAAGTGATCAGGCCGAAAAGGTAAAAAATAAATAAATAAAGTATTCATTCGTGCTTGATCTTGCAAATCGAAGAAAAAAATAAATATACATCCTTTGCGAGCGAATGTCAGGGTGTGGTTATATAAATCAGTCTTATATCCTAATTACGTGCAATCATTACGCTTATGAACGGTTTCTCTTGAAGTTTATCTAATCAGACGTTAATTGTAATGAAATATGGGTCTCGCGAGGCAACCAGAACACATTAGTGACTACATTAGTGACAGATGGATGAGGTTAAGGCAGGCAGGCAGGCAAGACAGGGAGGAGGGTAGGAAGGCAGGGAAGTGAGGTCATAAGATAGGTGGAGAAGGATGAAGCAAGCAAAGAGGGAAAGAGAAAAGTGGAATCAACGAATGGAAGGCTAAGAGTTTGAGATAAAAGTGAAGGAAGGATAGGCGGGGTGGAGCACGCGAAGGAGGAATGAAGGGAGGAAGTAATCGGGCGAAGTGCACGGAGATAAGAAAACCTACCAGGGAAAAAAGAGAGAGAGAAAGGAAGAACGTATACAGTGGAGGGAAGGAACAAAGGGAGGGAAGGAGAGAGCCAATTGAATTAACGATATAAAGGAAAGAAATATATAAAATGGAAAGTGGAAAGAAACGAAGGAAGGAGAGAGTGAGTGGAGAGAAAGAAATTTTTAAAAAGTGGAGCAGACACACGGTAGAAGTGAAGGAATTATTCAAGAAGATATAAAAATGTGTACAATGGAAACTTGTTAGACTTTGTTGATGCATTTGAAAAGTGTTGAAATTTGGCTCTTGATTCAGGCAAGTGAAGGGAAAGAGTATGTATGAAAAAGCTTGTTTGGAAATATTTAGCAAGTTAAGTTTTTTTTTTTAAGATGTAGAAAGGTGTGTGTGTGTGTGACGTAATGCAACATTGTTATATTCCTCCTCTCCTCCTCCTACATTTCCTCTTGTTCTTTACATATGAAACAGGAGAAGTAATAAGTCGCAGCAAGGAGCACGTAACAAGAATGAGAAGAGAAGTGATAAAGATTGTGTGAAGTGAGAAATGAGAAGAGTAAATGGTATGGCGACAGAGAGAGAGAGAGAGAGAGAGAGAGAGAGAGAGAGAGAGAGAGAGAGAGAGAGAGAGAGAGAGAGAGAGAGAGAGAGAGCGAGCGTGATCGGGGTGAAAGTGTGGAGATGAGAGAAGTTACAGCAAATGTTCTAAGATGACCCACACAAGTAAAGGCACGCTACCCCCTGCTCCTTCTTACATTCTCTATCCCTCCTTTTAACCATCCTACTCACTCAAGCATTCGGGTTAATTATTATAGTGGCTATCGCTAACGGATGCGTGTGTCTATCTGTTTGTCTAATTGTGTTCATGTAAGCCACGATTTTTTTTTTTTTTATATATTATCTAAATGACTTTTTTTTCTTGTTAGCTGTTTGTTTTTATTACTATTATTGTTGTTATTATTTTTTTGTTTCAGGTCTATTTTTAGTATGTTAACGTATTCTTAAATCCGTGAAACTTTTGAATTTTTTTTATGTATACCATTTCAAAAATGTTCTCGTTAGTTTATTGTTTTTTTGTTATTATCATGATCATTATTATTATTATTGTTTTTATTATTGTCATTGTTTTTGTTTCAGGTGATGTCCATGACGCAGATTGACCGTGATGGACTTCGTGATGCCTATAGCGAAGTCCGAGATGATAAGTCCGAAGTCAGCTGGTGAGTGCTTACAGGAGACTGGAGTTAGGTTAGGTTAGGTTAGAGTTAGATTACATTAGGTTAGGTTAGATTAAGTTAGGATATATTAAGTTCGATTATATTAGGTTAGGATAAGATAGTAGAGGATATGATAGCTTAGAATAAGATATAGGATAGGATTGTAGGTATGGCGTCCGTAAGTCATTGCTCCTTTTCCTGTGTGTGTGTGTGTGTGTGTGTGTGTGTGTGTGTGTGTGTGTGTGTGTGTGTGTGTGTGTGTGTGTGTGTGTATGTGTGTGTGTGTATGTGTGTATGTGTGTGTGTGTGTGTGCGTGTGCGTGTGCGTGTGCGTGTGTATGTGCGTGTGCGTGTGCGTGTGCGTGTGTGTGTGTGTTGTTAGGGTTAGTTCTATCCAGTCATGCTATGTTTTGTTATTTTTAGTTTCATGATTTATCTTCTGTTTATTTGGTCTGGTACCTTTTTTTCGTTTTTTATTAGTGTCTTGTTTGTTTGGTCCTGCTTGCTTCTCTCTCTCTCTCTCTCTCTCTCTCTCTCTCTCTCTCTCTCTCTCTCTCTCTCTCTCTCTCTCTCTCTCTCTCTCTCTCTCTCTCTCTCTCTCTCTCACAAATTAATTCCTGGTTATTTATCACTCATACTCTTGCACTGTATCACACTACCACCACCACCATCAGTACCACTATCACCACCACTATCACCACCACCATCACCATCACCATCACCACCACCACTATCACCACTGAATTCCGTACTAAAACCGAGAGCGATCAATTTTCTGATATCATCCCCCACCATGCCTGTCTGCATCCATTTAGCTGAGTTTCCCTTTGAAAGTATTGCGGAATTAATAACTTGTTTTGGGCTCACTCGCGGTTTTTTTTTAATTTGTTTTTGTATTAAATAATGTAAAGGAAAAATGGAAAGTGAGACCACAAGCTGAAAAAAAAAAATTAAGCTTTAACATTATTTCCGGTTGTATAATTATTAACAAGCGTTTCAATAAGTTAGAGAGAGAGAGAAAAAAAAAAACTTTCCAGACTTTCCAGTTGGGGCGGCATGAGGCACGTGTAGCGGTGTGCTTTTCATCAGCATTGAGTGAGTGGGGGAAGTGTGCATGACGTTTTTTTGGCTGGCTCGGTGAGAGGGACAACAGTACAGGATCAATAAATAAGGCCCAGCACATTACAGAGGGAGCGGAGATGACGTCAGGCAGGGTAAGGGGGAAGGGGAGGAAATGGTCGGGTGGATAGCGAGGGTCTAGCTAGGGGAGGAGGGAGGACGGTAGCCAGTCAGCCCCACCCAATGACTCACTTGCTCACCCACCAGACACAGACCCACCCTCACCCACCCACCACACACCCGCTACACCCTGCTACGCTCTACTAGAAAATGGTCATCGAGACAACCTTGATTTTGTGTGTGAGCTGCAATTGTTTACAAAAGCGATGTTAGCGATAAACGATGACTGCAGAGGTTGTAATGTAGTCTCTGAACGTGGGTGAAGGGATGAGATGCAGGCGCCTTCCTGCATACGTGTCTTGTGTTGTGGTATTTAATTTTCCTTGCTTCGGGTTGCAAATTCAAATAAAAGCACATCAGCCTCTTGATCTAAAGCAGTAGGCAATAAACTTTGTATTTTGCTAGTTTTGAGTGCTGAGGATTGGGTTCAGAGAGAGAGAGAGAGAGAGAGAGAGAGAGAGAGAGAGAGAGAGAGAGAGAGAGAGAGAGAGAGAGAGAATGCTTTTCCCCTAACATGGCCTCGCCTAGTGACTGGACTGGTGACAACTGTACACTTCCTCAGGGCGTGGTAGAGGACTTTTATACCATTGCGTGCGTACGTGTGCGTGTGAGTGTAGAAAAAAAAGTTGTCCCCAATTGAACACACGCCCAGTGAACACATGATAATTAGATGAAGTAAAAAAAAAAAAAAAAAAAAAAAAAAAAATGTTATGACGCAAACAAGCTTAACAAAAATTAAAATAAATGGAAACATGACACCCGAATAGCAAAAAAAAATAAAATAAAATAAAATAAAATAAAAACAAATAAACTAAAGAATATAAATTAAAAAAAATATATAATAATAGTAATATCACATCCAAGAAATAACGCAACTTGCAAACTCTGAGCAAACGTGTCAGAGAGGAAATGAGAAGCGAAAAGAAGGAAGGGAGAGGGAGAGGGAGTGAGAGAGAGAAGGAAGGAATGACAAAAGGAGAGAGAGAGAGAGAGAGAGAGAGAGAGAGAGAGAGAGAGAGAGAGAGAGCACAATGGAGGGAACTGGCTGGCTTGAGCTAATAGGCGGGTGGCTGGTGAGTCATGAGTGAGAGTGAGACTTGCAGGGTGACACAACAACGACAGGAACAAGGATGAATGCAGAACACACACACACACACACACACACACACACACACACACACACACACACACACACACACACACACACACACACACACACACACACACACACACACACATCAAAACTCCACACATACATCCAATCTTAACCAACAAACTTTAACTCTTCTACTCGTTAAATCTAACCCCACAAAGCTAACGAGGTTGTGTGACGGTATGGAAAATCCAGTTATTTGATGTACTACCTACCACCACCAACGCTAAAAATGGCAGCAGCTTATTCAACAGACATGATGTTTTGACAAGCACTTATGTGGTTTGCTTGATCTTGCTGCCTCTTGTTGTCCAAATTATGTCTCGTTTAGCTTGTCCCCACCAGCTGTCGAGGGTGTATTACTTGTGAAGTCATGTAGAAAAATGCCGTTACTTAAACCCAAAGACCAGTATTGAATGACGTGGGATAAATGGATACTTCTTTTTTTTCAATACCATGAGTTTCAATCTTGATGTTTTTGATATTTTATACATATATATTTTTTTGTATTAGGAATGACTTGGTTAATATTCAAATAAGAAAAAAGTGAATTGCTACGATAAGAAAGATAATACATGGGGAGAAAATGCATAATCATTATCATCATCATCATAGTCGGTTGAAAAATAAACTATATGGCATGTCCTGAAGTTGGTCGTTTATGCTCAATCATAAAACTTTGAAGAGAGTTTTTTTTAAATTGTTTCAGTCTTTATGAAACGTATGAATGATATAAATTATTGTTTCCTGAAAGTTCCTTCTGTGATATATCTTGTTTTTGCTCTTAATTCCGTTAGCATCACCTTAGGACTCCTAAGGATGTCCCTCTCCTCCTCCTCCTCCTCCTCCTCCTCCTCCTCCATCTCCTCCTCCATCTCCTCCTCCTCCTCCTCCTCCTCCTCCTCCTATTGACATGCAGGTTACTCCTTGCCCTCTACATTCTAATGGTGACTGTCTGGGGTCTATTTCAGGGCGGTCTTCAAGTACGAGGGCAGTCAGGTGATGGTGGCTGCCAAAGGCGAGTCCTTCGACGACTTCAAGTCTCAGTTCGGCGAGGACGAGCGAGCTTTCGCCTACATCCGCCTCCAGGTTTGTGGATCACGGTGACTGTTCGTACACACGTTCTCCCTGCCTTCACTTCACTACTTCTATGCATCGAAACACTTCGTTCATCTGCATTTATGTGATTTTTTTTTAAATCCGCATCTGTATAGCCAATAATGTAGTGCATATCTTGTTTGACTATTAATTAGACATTGAATAACTTTAAATTAACATTAATTCGATCAACCATTTTATTTTTCCAATGGAGAAATATTTCAATATAGCTTTGTTTTCATTATATTTTATCTATTAACCAGTGACGTTTGTGCAAATGTATTTCAAGTTATCCTTCATCAGTTTTAGTTTTGAAGTATTACTGCAATACTCCACCATCACGGGGAGCTTGAGTGGAGAGTGACCAGCTTCCTTTCCTTAGACTGGAGACGAGATGAGCAAACGGTCAAAGTTCCTGCTGGTGACGTGGGTCGGGCTGGGCGTGTCTCCCATCAAGAAGGCGAAGATGTCCACAGACAAGGCGCTCGTCAAGGAAATTCTTGCTGTAAGTCTCATCCTTCCTGGTCTCTTGGGTGTTTTTGATAGACTAGTTCTTATTTCCTCTTCTGAAAAGGTATCCCACCGATTATTAATTTTTCATTACGAAAACATTAACTTTATCATCGTCATCCTACTCATCCATCTCCCCTTCCATTGAGTTACCTTCTGTCATAAGATGGACTACAATCCATCCCAACCCCTCTCTCAAACCACGTATCCAGACCTTCGACTAACATCCTCGCCTTTCCCCCAGAACTTCGCGGTGGAACTGACGCTGGAGAGCCTGTCTGAACTCGACATCGAGGCCTTCAGGCAGGAACTTATCAAGGCTGGTGGAGCCAACTATGGCACCGGCATCCGCGCCTAGGCACCGGTCGAACCACAGGGTGACAGCAGAGCCATATGCTCCATGAATCCATCTGGAACGTACACCTCCATTCAGCTGGACCATGGAGCTCTCTCCATCTTAGCCATCCATATTTGTTTTGCCCTCATGGCTCTAGCTGCTGTGTGTAGACTAGGTGCCTCCAGCTGGGGTCTTAGGAGGCCAGCTATGTCATTTGGCCCCGTATCACGGCACAGGTTATCGGTGTGATCCCAGCTGCGTCACTGGTTCTGCATGTGGCCGTGGTGATCTCCTGTGGCATCGACTGTCAGGGATCTAATCTCTTTTAGAACCTTAGGCTGATTCAATTTCTTGTGGGTTAAGTATTATCACTTCCATATAACTAAGGTGCTCCCAACCCTGCCGATCCTTTACCTGCCAACCAGTCAGAACTCTGGTCAAAGTATTCCTTCACTGGATAGCTATTTCATCTGAGTTTCATACAGAATTCCCTCCCCCTCAAAGATATTTAAGTATGCACATCTAATCCTCTGTTCCTGTGTTCACTTGGAGCTGCGGAAACACGTATAGGGACAATCTCAGACCCGTAGAATAGTATACATCTTGCATTAATGGCTGGATTGAATGTCTGATGCCTCGAGTAGATGAGATATGACGCGACTTAATTGTTATTTTTTATATGCAAATATCTTAACATAGTCCTGAAACAGACTCTGGTTTTGTACTGATAAATTGGAAGACATTAAAATTGTAACTAAATGCTATAAATAAAAAAAAAGTAGATTGTTAATGTAATCTTTCCTTCATTATCCTTCATCATCCTTACTCATCACACACAGATGAACGAATTATTTTTGAAGATACCGTTATCTAATTACTAAAATCGGAAGACTGTTTTAATGACAGAATAGTCTCCCATTACATTATTCAAGTAAATATGAAGCAGTCTGGCTTTGTAAGATCCCATCAGCAAAGGGAATCAAAGTTTACTAGGTCGGATCACGTCTCAAAATTGCTTCGTTTAATTATATTGGTAACTTTTCCAATCTTACTCTGCAACATTCATGGCCTTAAGTTTGATTTTCGTTGTGAGACACACCATCTATTCTTTATACTTGTCCTTTTTTTCTTTTTTTCTCTCGCTAGTGCATCTGCTGTTATCTACACTTTTATTCACATGATCGTTGCTATTCTTAACTGATATCATTGTTTCTGAACTTGATAACATTGTCCTTGAACTTGATAACAGCAGTGCCTCTCTTGCATTCCTTATGACAAGACTATCTAAGTTACTCTCATCCATAGTCTGTGTACTTATACAAGGGTTGGCCAGTATATTGACGCTTTTATATCTCGCCAGGAAAGTGTGGAACATTGCGTCTGTGGTTTTCCTTTCGTACTGCTTAGAGGGGAGTATCAAGAAAACAAACCATAGATTCTTTGGAACTATTCAGGTTAGCTTTTTAGGGGAATTAGCGACAGTTAACAGGTTTATTTATTTTATTTATTTATTATTTTTTTTTTTTAGGTTAATTGACTAGCCTCCTTTTAATGTGAAAATTATAATAGTAATGATACTACTACTTCTACTACTACTACTACTACTATTACTAACGATAATAATAATAATGATGATGACAATAATGATAATAATAATAATACACAGGAAGGGAGATGCCATATGAATACTAATTTTGATCATGTGGCAAACTTAATATGATTTCGGTGGAGCTGCTGCTAATAAAAAATATTTACATTTCCCATTTCTTCAAGTCCTCAGTCTCATTCGAATATATACGTATTTTTTCTTTCCCTTGAGCAAAGTCCTTCATGCATGAGAGCATATATTCTAACAGTTCTCATCGGTTCGTGCTCAAATTATCAGTTTCTCTTTTCTTTTTCTTTTCTTATTTCTTTATTTCTTTACAAATTTAACAACTCTGCTACAGCAATATTGGTTGTAGCATTCAAAATGGGTTGTTTTATCCAGGCACTTAGCTAGATAATAGGCATCATGTTCCATTAAGAGAACAAAACTCTGCAGGGGGAACTCTCTCAAATATACAAAATTCATGAGGGAGAAGTAACACACCTTTTGAAATCCCTACTAGTATTTAAAGGAATCCTGAAATTTGATTAAGACAACAGGCAACATACAAGTTTTTTTTATTCATGAAGTGTCATAATATCTCCCTGTTTGACGAATTTACTTTTAATAAGAATGTTGAGGCACTTTACAAAAAACAAATTCTAGAATGTACTTTGTAAGGCAATTAAGTAAATTAAGAATTGATAGAAAGGTTATGGATATATTTTACTCAGCAATAATTCAATCTGTTCTTTCGTTTAACATAACTTGCTGGTATGGAAATTGTAATCTTGAATTCAAAAATAAACTTTGTAAAATAATGAAGACCTGTAGGAAACTTGGGGTTCAGAACATCATCCCTCTCATAGACACATATAAGAAAGCAACTGTCCGGAGATGTGAAGTAATACACCATGACCCCTTACATCCGTTAAGCCAATATTACCAAATGTTACCCTCTGGACGGAGGACGAGGTCACTATATTGTAGGGGATCCGGACAAAAGTTCGTATAGAAAAAGTTCGTATGGCAATAATTCGTAAGATGAAGTTCGTTTGCCTAAAGTACGTCAGGATAAAGTACGTAGGGTATAAAGTTCGTCATGTCAAAAGTTCGTAATGGAAAATTTCGTAATTGAAGAAAAAAAATCGTAAGGTTAAATGTTCGTCGTGCCAATGTTCGTTAGAAAAATTTTCGTCGCGTTAGGATCGGTTAGGTCGTTATGAATATTTTACATAGGTACATACGTACCATACGAACATCTGCATACGAACTTTAGCGTACGAATTTTTTGGTACGTACTTTTTTCAAACTAACTTTATCCCTTACGAACATTTGCTTACGAACAATTGCGTACGAACTTTATGCATACGAACTATTTCTATACGTACTTTGGTCCTAGAATCATATTTTAGAACAGCAAGATATTCAAAATCATTCGTACCTAGCAGTATTAAACTGTTGAATGAGCAGCAGAGAAGCTACTAGTGGTACTGACCAAGAATGTTCCCATAACCTGTTGAGAGGCTGTGTATTCATTAGGGAGTTAGATGAATGTAGGGCATATATATGTGTGGCTTGTTTTATTACTTTTATTGAGTGCTCATGAAACAATTTTCATGTATTTTTACATGACAATAACGTATTTATTACTATTAAGGCCTGCTTGGCTCACACGTGCTAGAGGTCACGTAGTACAAGTGGATAGGCATTGTCATACTCTGATCACAAGATTCGTTCATAATAATGAACTAATTCAATATACCATATTCGTGATTTCCACACATGATATCTTTTAAGATCATTCGATAGGATGATAATCGGCAGTTGTCGAGAGAAAAGGGAAGGAAAGAATTA
Organism: Cancer borealis; assembly: GCA_036785275.1. Lineage (NCBI taxonomy): Eukaryota > Metazoa > Arthropoda > Malacostraca > Decapoda > Cancridae > Cancer > Cancer borealis. The sequence goes on from JAXIVD010002168.1 coordinate 22,771, forward strand.
AAAAAAGTAAATATAAGCATTAGGCTAAACATTTTGAACCTGCACGTAATCTTTAGAAAAATCAATACAACGATTTCCTTGGAACAAATAACATGTGTTGAAAAATATCGGTAATTGTAGCTTATAACCACTTAATAGCTTGGGATTTGATATCTGCTACGTTGTGTAACTTACTTATATAACGGAGAAGTTGTTAATTCGATCAACCTTATTAATGTACAGTTAGTAGGTATATACTTTAAGTTTTATGGTGTAGCTTTATGAATGTATCTACTACGGTAAGTTATGAAAGTTGGTTACCTACTTTAACACAGGCTGACAGTGTAGGAGCAACAAAGACAACTCATCGTGACAGCCACAGCCAGTCCTTAGAATTTACCTGAAGGCTATTTTGAGTTGAGTTGAATTTCCTGGTGTTCACTGTTCACCTCACACTCTCATGAGAACAGAAAGTTTTTGTATTGAAGGTCACGGCTACGGGCGTCTGGCAACACTCGGAAGGCAGATTCGGTACAACTAAACAGGTTTTGATAAGACCTTTTGATATATTACATAAGATCTATAATTTTTCTGTGAACAATTGGTTAAATCTGAATGAAAAAAAACAACTAATCTGGCTAAGTACCTCTTCTGGCTTAATCATCATTACTATCATTAATAGCCTCTATGATACCACTAAGACAAAAGTTTCCCTTAACCTTGTCTATTAATCTCTGTCGGCTGTCAGACTATACTAGACAAACAAATAAACCTCGGCAATAACATAATCTAAATGAAAATACTAAACAGAAATGTACTTACCGGTATCATGGGGCCGGAATATACTAGTTGTCGGGTTATCCTTGCATTCCCCACCCTTCCCCTCCTTCTCTACCAATCCCTCCATCCTCCTCCCTCGGAAATCATCATCCACTTGCCCCTCGCTCACTTCACACCAGCAGCTGACAACGAGCACACGCACTTCCACCACACTCCACCTGCAGCCGGCATCATGGTCAACCTAGGAGACGTGTTTCCAAATTTCTCAGCTAACAGCACTGAGGGATCCATTAAGCTGCATTCCTACCTTGGTGATAAGTGAGTGAGTTTAGTACAGTACAATGTCATGAAGTTATAACAAAGGAAGGGAGAAAGGAAGTTGCTCTGCTTGCCATTACGCACTGGCAAAGCATTCCAGTTTTTTTATCCACTATTTTTTTTTGCTTTTGTTAGGTGGCCTGTTGCCACCTAGAATTTACGTCGAATCATGCTAGAGACGTACTGTATTGTATGTATGGATGGATGTGTTTAGCTTTGTTTTAGACTAGAAGACGTCACACTTGAATAGAATTGAGTATTAGTAACATTGTGTGCGGTGGAATTTATATAATGGTTAATGAGTTTCACAATGGTGGGCAACTCTCTCTCTCTCTCTCTCTCTCTCTCTCTCTCTCTCTCTCTCTCTCTCTCTCTCTCTCTCTCTCTCTCTCTCTCTCTCTGTGCTTGATAACAGTTTATATCCTGTATGTCAGTATCTGTTTACACTTAGCATAATCAAGATTTTTATATATCCATTATATTCACTTTTTATGCAATGATACAAAGTTACGAAACATATGTTCACCCTTCTAGCCTTGCAGCTGTAATATCTGGTAATGGGGAGAGGTACTTAAACTATCCCCCTTTATATTGAATGTTTCATGTTGGTAGAAAAACTTTTTGTAGTCTATTTATCTATATTCCCCAAAGTGTTGTAGCCGAGACAACACACACACACACACACACACACACACACACACATTCCTAGGCTCCTCGAGGCGTGCCGAATTTAATTAATTTGACTCCTTCAGATGGGGTGTCATCTTCTCCCACCCGTCGGACTACACCCCCGTGTGCACCACAGAACTCGGCACTATGGCCAAGATGATGCCAGAGTTCACCAAGAGGAATGTGAAGGTGATGGCGATCTCCTGTGACTCTGTGGAGGATCATCTTGGTTGGATCAAGGTAAGTTGTAAGTTGTAGGATTTGATGTTAATAATCTTTGGATTTCAGAAATTATTTTTTTGAGTAAAATTTTGTGTATTGGTCATTTCTCTATATTTTTTAAAAGTATTTAGCATAACATATAGTTTCATATAATGGTTATTTGTCATGAAGATAAAGGTGACTTTGTATACTTTGACCTTTACCAAGCCTGTCCAATGCTTTCCCCTCAGGACATTCAAGCTTACAACAACCTGAGTGGTGACTTCCCCTACCCAATCATTGATGACGAGGACCGTAACCTGGCTGTGAGCCTTGGCATGCTGGACCCTGATGAGAAGACCTCTGAAGGCATGCCCTTGACCTGCCGGGCTGTGTTCATCATTGGTACTGACAAGAAGCTCAAGCTGTCTATCTTGTATCCCGCAACAACAGGACGCAACTTTAAGTAAGGATCATAGTACAGTACTTCCGTTCATAAGCTGGTTTACTTTGGAATATCCTAAGTGTTCAGGCAATGAGTATGTTGTCAATTTTGTGGATAATTTTTTTCCTGAAAGCTAGATAGATACAACTTATATTTTAGTGAATCAGAATATTGACTTCTGGTAGTGATGGAAGAGCAATTAGAATTGCATTGCCAAAGCATGAAGCCAGATATGCAGACAGCTATTAGCTCTTAAGATCCACTAAGTCTAAGTCACCCCTATCAAATATGGGACTAATAATGACACCATAACTGTTCTTCCTTCCTTTTATCATATTATTCATGGTTTTATCAAATTATTTATTGGGTGTCAATTTTTCAGCGAGATTCTGCGTGTGATTGACTCGCTCCAGCTGACAACCGACAAGAAGGTTGCCACTCCCTCCAGCTGGTGCCAAGGTGACAAGTGCATGGTGCTGCCCTCGGTTTCCCCAGAAGATGCCAAGAAGTTGTTCCCAGAGCACAAGGTAGTCTCGCTGCCCTCAGGGAAGGAGTACCTGCGCACAACCCCTCAGCCACAGTAAATTAACCTGTGTCTGGTTGTAATGTTGGCTTTCAAGTATTATAAGCTTTAGCATGTTTCAAAGAGACATTTTATATCTTGTAAGACCCATATCTAAATTGGTAATGATTGAGGGAGATAATTATGAATATCAAACTTGTCTTAACTCTAGTAATGGTGCTTCGTAAAGGTATTGGTGTTTAAGATGAAATGTCTTATTCCCTAAAGATAAGTTTAGTTTTGCTAATTTTATAGTTTATTACAGATTATAGTTATATCCAAGAAGATAAATGCATGTTACAAAATCATGGGGAAAGGAAAATTGATACAAAGTGCCTTGAGAGTTTACTGCATTCCATTTTTCAAATTAAATTGTTTACAAAAAATAGTTTTTCTTCTCACCTATTGCAAATTTATATTAATAGGTAAAAGATATGCCAAGTTGTAGAGCCACTGATGGTAGGAACTTGTAGAGAAACCATTTTATGAGACACACAGGAAAAGTATTTTAATGACCATTTGCACCATCACCATTTTTAGTTTAGTTAAGCTTGATGAGCCAGTCCCTTAGCGTAGTAGAAGTTGTAGAATCCTGGTTACTTATCTACCATCTAGTGACTCAGGTTGTGGTTAGTACTCAAGATAGGTTATTTATATGACTTGAGGACTTATTTGGGTTATATTGTGGACAGGAACGATGGAGACTCTTCTCTTGTGGCCAAACTTTAAGAACAAATGTCCAATATAGAGACAGACCAAGGTAGGAAAGTGATACATGAAATTGATGGCGTGTTGAGAGGTAGACTGGTAAGTGGTGATAATGCAAACTCCGGGGCAGAGTTGTGCTGCCAATGTTAAAGGTGAACAGATAGTAAAGTGGACTAGTTAAGGTTAAGGCAAAATAAGTAACTTAAAAAGACCGTATATGTAAGAATGGAAGGATAAAGGATAAAGTAAAAGTGAAAATATATGAGATGAGTGGAATGAAACCTAGTAGTAGCGGTAAAAATGCATCCACACCATCGGTAATGTCTGAATACAAGCAAACCCTTTGCCCGTTGATGGTGTTATCACTCGTGTCCACGAGCAAATCGATAAGTCTCCCTAGAATGATGACTATGATGCCTTGTGTAGGACTTGTGAAATTCTAATGTCACTTCCACACGGGCAAGCTGTACTCAGTGTGACGTCCGGAATGGAGAACAAGGTTTGCAGAGCAAATCTCGCCCATGTGTACGGGGCATAAGTATCCCTCTGTGTGCCCAGAGATGATAACCTGCACATGGCACCTCTTACAATGGGTCCTGGATATAGGCAATCTAGGCTAATTGATGCAACAGTGCAACTCTGGCTCAATAATGGTTACCAACACACTGAATCCCAGGTGGATGAAGACAAAATAGGTATCTTTTTAAATGCTGTAACCCCTGCTTACCTAGCAGTAAAATGGGTACAGAGTATGCCGAAGGTTTCTGACTTTGTAATCCCGGTAGGAGCAGAAGGCAGAAGGCTGGAAATCCTATCCTCCTGTGTGTGTGGTAGTGTAAGTGATATGCATGTTATGCATCAACACTGGCGCCCTACGTATTAAAAAAAAATGCATACACATGCATAAGTCACTATCCAAGCAAGACTATTTGATGTGACAATGTTTGATGCTGACTTGGGTTATGGCTGTTACTAGCTAGTCTCAGCATATGTCTTTACTATTAGATGTACTTGCCATAGTCACAGTCATCGTACTGCTTTATAGATGTACTTGCAAGTCACCAGCAATGGCTTTCCCTCGCCTCAACTTACAACCTTGGCTAGTGCAGACTTGGGAGGAAATTTTGCTTTCATTTTCCCTCCTAGCATTACAGTGCATAAATTCAGATTCATGTTTCTTTGTCTCCACACAATGACACATATCAAAGATATTTTCTATATATGACCATGTGTGAAGAAGGAAATAGAGTGGAAAAAAGGCAACTATTGTGTCCCTGCATAAAGGTTAGAGTAGTAAGAATGAGTGTGATAGTTATAGAGAAATACGTTTGCTTACAAAAAAATATATAAGAATATTGACTGACAGAATGATGAAATTAATCAAAAGAAATATCAGCAAGGAGTAGTGAAGATTTAGGAAAGGAAAAGGTTGTCTGGATCAGATACTTGCAATAAATATGATAGTAGAAGGGTACTTTGAGAAAGGTGAATCGTTGCATACAGCCTTTATAGACCTAAAAAGAAGCAGGGTTGATAAGGAAACTGGAACGTTCTGAAAATGTATGGTGTTGGAGGGAAATTATTTGAATTAATTGTATAGGGAGGCAAGTGTATGTGTGAGAATGAGTGGAAAGGGATGACAGTTTTCCTATAAGAGTGTAAGTGAGACAAGGAAGTGTCATATTTCCATGGATGTTTGATTGTTTTTAATGGAAGGTTGTATAAAAGAAATTAAAAGCTTCAGTGGGAAATGCAGGTGCAAGCAAAGTGTGTGATGCAAATCCACAACACATTCCCCATTGTAGTAGATCCACATTTTTGAGATTGTGGACAGACTTGGTTGAGTGGAGGTGAGGTGAACAGCAGACTGAAGGCAGATCACCAACACCTCGAGTACAGCACATATGTACTCACTCTCCTCACAAGCCTAGCGAGTGTTTCATTTAAAACTTATTAAATCACTTTGTATAGATACTTTATTTATGGTCAGTACAAGTTGTGTTTGCATTTACACCAAATATCAAGACAACAAGTGTTCTTAGACGTGTATACATACTGACAAGTAATACTGCATAAATATCAAATAGAAAATCCCTTCCCTGCATATGACAAGATGTGATACCTTAATATTATAACAATTTGTCACCTAATACAGCCATCATTCATTTGCAACATCATTATGCGTGGCTGCTGCTTGCCCCTCTGCCCTAGCTAGATCTCGTGCTCGTTCCTGGTCCATCAGCTCCAGGTCTCTAAGTTTGAGGGCGAGTTGTGAGGCAATAAGGCCGCGGTACTGCTCTCCAGCACCCACCATCTCCATTTCCTCCAGCCATGCCACACGCTCCTCCATCTCCCTCACCACTACAAGGCAAAGGAAAGAACCATTACGAATAAAGAAAACCTGATTCTCTATAGAAGATAAAGTGTTGTGAAAAACATATTTATATTCATAGATTTAATGATTATTGATCTTTAATTGTTTTTTCAGTATTATGTTATTATCTCTTTATCTTTTGTCTACCAGTCATCATTATCAGAATCCTTCATATGGTACTACTAATCTCCATACAGTAACTCAATCACTCCTTACCACTACCTAACATTACCTTTACCATTGTGAAGAAAATTAATTAGAACTTAGAGGTTTGGACAAAATGGAAACAGGAGGGAAGCCTTAAGTTAACACCTTCAGGAACTTACTCTCTGGGAAGCGATCAGGTGGGGTTGAGGGAGCGGTAGGTACTCTTAGACCCTTCTTGGTAATCTGAGGTGCAGCTCCTTCCTTGCCGTAAGCCATCAGCTCCTGGCACCTCTCCTTGGAACCCGGCCCATACTCTGTTGTGAGGAAGGAAAATCTGCATCAGGTGTATACACACAGCCTTTTCTATCTCGTTTCTACCTTGTTTACTTGTACTTGTTGGTCAAATATACTAGTAGTAAAGCAGGAAAATTTAGTTGAAAGTCATGTTTGAGGAGGAATGTTAAATAGGAAATTGTCATGCAAGGAAAGGTATAGATGAGGACTGAGATGCAACTTTCCATGGTGAATTTGAAGTACTTATTAGATTTTAAGAGATAGATTAAAAGAATAGTTGGCATACAAACATTATAAAAAAGACCAATAACACACATAAGAACTGAAATGACAACCTATAGTGTCCTACCCATAGCAAGGAACAGATGGTGACAGGCCACATCAACTTAATCAAAAGACTTCACAAATTGTTTTTCTAAAGTCTCTAAGTTCGAAATTAAGCAATAAAAAAAATTACAATCGCAGCCTAAATTAACCTCTCGTGCAGCCTCTCAATATTAGTAAACAAGAAAAAAAAAGTATGAGATATGTACTTATTTTTTACATTTTTTTTTTTTAACATATTCTTTAGATTCTTTGCAGTATGAATATATTGTTAGTTAGGTTAGGTTTATTTTTTTTTTTATCTTTTAACTAGTGTTGTGTTCTAACTTGGCTGTGGAGGAACGTAGTGAGTGTTGGGTTCATAGAGTCCCATCTTGCGGATCACGTCGTGGGTCCTCTTGGTTTGGAAGTGTGGGCGTGGTGACGGGGCAGGGGCGGCGTCGCGGGGCGGGGCCTGGCTGGGCACGGTCAGGGCACGGTGGGGGGGGAGGCCGCGCCCGCCCCCCACACATCGCTCTATCTGCCGCTGGTGCTGGGCGCTCACGGAGGACTCCCTGATCAGCTCTAAAAGTAGAAATACAAATTGTATCAGTGGATAATATTTAATAAACTATTAATAATAAAATATCTTAACTGTACTTCCAGCCATTTGATCATGCTTTGTGAATATAGATTTTGTTTTCTTATATAAGTGTACAGAAACGCGGGAAGTTATAATAAGGAGGTAACCTTTTATGAGTAACTTTGTAGACTCGCTATAAGAGACTCTGGGAAGGTCGTATACGCCCCCCGGCACAACTGTTTGACGTAACATTGTCGCCATCTTGTTGTTGATACCGTTGTCATGGAGACGGAGGTTTTACGCCATCTTGTTAATATCGTTGCCATAGAGAAGAGGTTTTGCTAGGAGTAAAAAATAGCTTGTATGTAGATAGTAATATTTTTTTCTGCTTCTTTTGTTTGTTATATACTTCGTAGTAGCTGCTGATAAGAAGGTCAGGCTTACGTTTCCTTGCAAGCCTCATGTAACATCATGATCAAGATAAAAAAAAAAGGGGTGTACGTAGAATCATAATGGGAAAAAAATATATATGTAGGTAAATATCAAAATACAATTAAACTGGACTTTTATTTATATCATTAGCGATTAAAGAAAAAAAGAAGAAAACTTGCAATATTTAAGAAACTCAAGATTCTATTTACGTGATTTTACCATTATTACAAAATGTTTTGTCCTTTCTTACTACTGCCCTTTCCTAGTGTAGTTTATTCGATAGGTGTTCTTTATTCACATTAAATAAATTAATCATGTATAAATGTTTTAGACCCAGTAGTATTATTTGTTTTGGTTGGCGCAACAAAAATAAAATACATCTAAAAACTTCAAAAAAATCCAACACCACATCCAATACTAATAAAATGATCATAATTACCAAGAAAATCACATGTAATACACATATAAACATAAAAAAAACGAATAAAAATAACATACCACAGAAAAATCCTTATATTACCCATATAAACACGACAATACTCTTATTATTGGAACCATAATGTCATGTCACAGGGCACCGAGTAGTCCTATTTAAGTCCTATTTAAGTGGAGACAAACTACACCGAGTCCTGCAATAACCACCATGAATTTAGGTCCAAAGAACACGTATGGTAATGGCAATGGCCTGTCCTATGCCGGGTTCAACCAAGACCAAGGTGGGTAGTAGTAAAACTGACTCCCTTCCTACTCCTCTAGTTCACTCCTATTGCTTATTCTGTTTGTTTTTGATGTTATTGAGTTATTTTATTTATGTTACTTTGATGGTTTGTTGTTAAGGTCTAATTTGGTGTTAGGTTTGTAATGTGAGGTGTGTATGTGTATTTATTGCTGAGTGTGTGTGTGTGTGTGTGTGTTTTTACGTGGTTGTGCACGTGACTCCTACCACATACCACACACCACACACCTCATACCTCATACCACACACCACGTATACTATTTAACATACCATTTAACATACAACACCTATATAGTTATAATTGATAACCGCTTTTATTATTACCTTATGTGTAATATAGATAAGGAACATAAGTTAAGTTAGGTGTATTATTTTTAATGTATGCAAAGTTGCTATAATAATGGCGACATGATAATATTTTAACCTTATTTTTAGTATAAGATAGAAATGAATAGTGTTTTAATTGATTTATATACTAGTTTTCATTGGATATAGAGTGTACCCTTCTGAGGCATACTCACTAATACATTCATAACTTATTTGTTTATATGTCTTCTTTTTCTCTCCTTTCCTCATGTTTAAGTAGTAAAGTTCTTGTTTCATTCCTCTGTTTGAGATTTTGATGAAGAATAGATAGAGGTAAAGATGTATTTTTCTTGACTTAAACTGTGTGTGTGTGTGTGTGTGTGTGTGTGTGTGTGTGTGTATGTGTATGTGTATATATAGTGTAACCTAACCTAGTAGCAAGTTAAACATATACTCTCCCTTCTTTTATGCATTATGATGAAGACACATCTACATTGTACCATAATATACACTTTACCTTGCAAGTAATTTTAACCTTCTCCTGCATTTACTCAGGCTCTTCCTCATTTACTCAGGTTGTTTTGCGTGTGGGATGAATAATGGCTTCCGAGTATATAACTGTGACCCCCTCAAGGAGAAGGAACGGCAGGACTTCTCGGATGGAGGAATCGGCTATGTTGAAATGCTGTTTAGATGCAACTACTTGGCACTGGTTGGCGGCGGCACTCACCCCAAGTACCCAACAAATAAAGGTGCCACAAGGGGAGAAGGGGGAGGTTAAGGGTAGTTTGTTAGGTTAGGTTATCATAGGTAACCCGTTAATATATTGGTAATTCTATGTGTATTATTGGTAGTTTATATTGATTGAGAGAGAGAGAGAGAGAGAGAGAGAGAGAGAGAGAGAGAGAGAGAGAGAGAGAGAGAGAGAGAGAGAGAGAGAGCATCCTGTTATATAATTTGCTTTTCATTATTTGCTTCATTCATCAAGGTTTAGTTTCTTAAGTAAGGATGTATGTGGGTATTTATGTATTGATTAAGCATCCAAGTGTGTGCTACAGAATACTAACACTCCCGCCTTCTCTCTATCCTCTAGTGATGGTGTGGGACGACTTGAAGAAGAAACATGTGATTGAACTTGAATTTGCCTCCGAGGTGCGAGGTGTCAAGCTGCGACGGGACCGGATTGTGGTCATCCTCGACACCATGATCAAGGTTTACACGTTCACCTCCAACCCTCAGCAGCTTCATGTATTTGACACGACACTCAATCCAAAAGGTGTGTGTGTGTGAGAGAGAGAGAGAGAGAAACAGAGAGAGAGAGAGAGAGAGAGAGAGAGAGAGAGAGAGAGAGAGAGAGAGAGAGAGAGAGAGAGAGAGAGAGAGAGAGAGAGAGAGAGAGAGAGAGAGAGAGCATGAGCATCCTACTATTTTATATCTTCCCTGCAGGACTGTGTGTGTTGTGCCCAAACAGCAATAACTCCCTCCTGGCCTTCCCTGGTCCCCGCACTGGCCATGTCCTCATCATTGATCTGGCCAACACTGAAAAGTCTCCACTAGATATACTTGCCCATGACTCTCCTCTCAGTTGTGTTGGTAAGTTGATTGCATAGCGATGACTTTCTTCTTGTAGTTGGTAGCTTCTTGTGTGTCCTGAAATTTTATGTAATCTATACGTTGGTCTGGATCCCGACCTCTTGCAGTACTCAACTTAGTCTACATTTGAACAAAATTCGTGTCTGTATTTCAGTGTGTATCAATCAGGATTGACATTGAAAAAACCCACCCAAAAAAACCCAGTCCAAGTGCTTTTTTTTAGGTTTAAAAAAAAAATATTTAACATAAAAAAGAAAAAATATAAATTATATAAATAACATCAAACAGGGGTTTTCTTTTAATCTTGAGCTGAAGTTCATGGTCTCATTTGCTTATGTTCTAGTTGTTATTTTGATATAAAGGATAAGGAAAGAAGATTGATAGTGTGTGTGTGTGTGTGTGTGTGTGTGTGTGTGTGTGTGTGTGTGTGTGTGTGTGTGTGTGTGTGTGTGTTATTCACTGTCACAGTCTGCTGCTGGTCTCTCGAGACAGCCGGCCGTCCCCCTATGGAAAGAGCTCAGAGCTCATAGTGACCAATCTTTGGGTTGGACCGAGACCACTCACACACAACACACCGGGACAACGAGGTCACAACCCCTCGACTTACATCCCGTACCTACTCACTGCTAGGTGAACAGAGGCTACACGTGAAAGGAGACTCGCCCAAATATTCTCCGTCCGCCCAGGGGATCGAATCCTGGCCCCTCGGTTGTGAGCCGAGTGCGCTAACCACTACGCTAGCGGACCGTGTGTGTGTGTGTGTGTCTGTGAGACATACTGCATATATAATATATATATATATATATATATATATATATATATATATATATATATATATATATATATATATATATATATATATATATATATATATATATATATATATATATATATATATATATATATATATATATGAATATATATATATATATATATATATATATATATATATATATATATATATATATATATATATATATATATATATATAATAAATTATGAAGGTTATAAATAGAATATGTGAAACTACTTTAAAAAAAGTATTTGAGAGCTGAAAGAGCTGTTTGGGAGCCAAAAGAACCGGCTCCCTGAAAAGAGCCGGAAATTCTATCACTACTTCAGATAACATTTCAAACCTTTTATTTCACTCTAGATTACTTTTTAAATGCTTGTTTAAACTGATTTACATAGAAAAAATATTCTTAATAACAGTTGTAGAGTTTAATTAGGTCTATCAGATGCTGCAGTGATATTTCCAATATCTCTAATAGCTTTCGAGAATTCTTTTTTTTTTTTTTTTTTTTTTTTAACATTAAAAGTGTACTGGCTAAGGGGAAAAAAATTCAGTATAAAAATAAATCCCGCTTGTCGCCAGACCCTGTAAAGAAGACAGTAGGAGAAATAAAGACATTGGGGGGGCAGTTCAATTTAGTATGAGAGGTTTCTTGACACTCCTCTTTTGAAAGAGTTTAAGTCATAGGCAGGTGGAAAAACAGACAAAGGAAGAGAGTTCCAGAGTTTACCAGTGTAAGGGATGAAAGAGTGAAGATACTGGTTAACTCTTGCATTAGGTAGATGGACAGAATAAGGATGAGAAGAAGTAGAAAGTCTTGTGCAGCGAGGCCGCGGGAGGGGGGAGGCATGCAGTTAGCAAGTTCAGAAGAGCAGTCAGCATGAAAATAGCGGTAGAAGATAGATAAAGAAGCGGTGACTTAAAGAGTCAAGACAGTCAGTTGAGGAAATAGTCATGTTTTGGAAAAAAGATACCATTTAATTTTACTGCATAATTATTAGTCTTAGAACAAACTATCAATGACTATTTTTAGACAGCAGTTTTATAATTATTTCTTTCCTCTCCAGCCCTGAATTTGCCAGGAACAAAATTAGCAACAGCCTCCGAGAAGGGAACCTTGATCAGAATTTTTGACACAGCCAGTGGAACTCAGCTGAACGAGCTACGTAGAGGAGCCAATGCTGCCACTATATTCTGGTACGAAGACTTCTCTGTTAATATTGTGTTCATTGGCAAGTTAAGATCTAGAATTCATTGCTTATTTCTCTCAAAAGCAAGTGATGAAAAAATAATTCAAAAGACTTCTTGATTCTATGTTACAGTAATCACTTTCATGTCAATAGTTTGCTTTTAAAGAATACTAGTTTTTCTGATATGAATTATGTGTATGGCACAAAAAATAGAGGAAATGGTGTGAAGAATAAAGTGTTCCTGGGCTGCTACATTTGTATGCTTCTGTTAATTTATATATCTATAGTTTCTGACGCCTCGTTCTCTCTGGAAACGTTCTTTGAGGTGATGGCCATGGTAGAAGAGCCTCCACCTCCCTATCTACACACTCACTCCTTGCTTGTTCGAAACCTCCCCTTCTATCAGCTTTTGTTAGATATGACATTTTTACTGCCTCGTGTCATATGAATCTTCAGTTCCACATACTCAATATACAACTTCATTCCTAACCTTATCTCCTTCTATGCATACCTAAGAAAGTAAACAAGAATTGACACATAACTAAGGAATGGAATTGTCCCTTTTCTGATCACAGTATTTTGGCCCAAGATGAACACTGCTAAAGTCAACCCTATGTTTTTTCCACCCCATCCAGCATCAACTTCAGCCAGGACTCCTCCCTCCTGTGTGTGTCCAGCGACCACGGCACTGTGCACATATTTGCCACAGAAGATGAGGACAAGAAAAACAAGCAGTCAAGGTTTGCTGAATCTCCCTTCCACTTTACCTTTTCACTATGATCACTAGTTGACTGTTCCGTCACTATAAGAGTACCAATGATAAAGCAGATACAGACATAATACAAATTGGTAACCATATAGTTTGTAGTATTGCATAATGTTGATACAGGTAACATTTGTATTTTAACATTTCCAATCCTCAATACAATGAAAAGTGTTGTCATTCAGTTTTATGGGAGCAACTATGTAAAGTTTTTGCCCTTTGTTACAGCCTGGCTTCAGCGTCCTTCCTTCCCAAATACTTCAGCAGCAAGTGGAGCTTCTGCAAATTTGAGGTGCCTGGTGGATCACAATGTATATGTGCCTTTGGTCCATCTAGCAACTCAGTCATTGGTAAGATTGGAATTTCTTGTAGTATAATACCCTGATGTGTGATCAGTTATATGATAGGATGAGGAGAAGGGGAGTGAGTGCCTAGGTTCAATAGGGTTTTATGTAGCTGTGTGGTTATAAAGTGAAGTTAAGAAAAGTTTATCCCTCAGATTTGTGTTAGTTTCTGTAATGAAACCTCCTCTTATCTTCTTCAATGAGTGTCAGTAGTGTTGTTAGTGTTATAACCTTTATTAAGTGTGAGTCCCAGTCATCTATATGGGATTGTGTTGCTAAAAATACGTTAATGTTGGTGAATCTGTAGTAAGAATTAGGATTGGTGATAGTTTTATATATTTGTGTTTGCTTCTACATATTTCCTGTCTCCTGCAGCTATATGTGCTGATGGCAGCTACTACAAGTTCAGCTTCAGTGGTAAAGGAGAGTGTAATCGGGAAGTGTACGCCCACTTCTTGGAGATGACGGATGACAAGGTATAATCTTGGATGCCTCACACCCATCGAGCAGTAGATAACATTTTTGTCCACAGCTCCTCAGGGGCATGTAGCTAATGTACACTTGTAATCCTAGAGACTGTCTCCAGGTAAGCCCTCCACCATCACATGCTGCTGTTTGTGTGTGATGCTCCACTAGTATTTTAGAAGACTCCCTCATTCCACTCTTGGCTATAACCTTATGTTGGTATTATAACAATTTATTTTTACTTAATATATACTTTCTAAAATTGAAACATAATCCCATAGGGTCTGTCATTGTTCATTTAGTTTTCAAAGGAACTTTAGTATTTTTGATTCATGTCATGATTCAATGATTTGACTTTTCAGTACAGAAGAATGTCAATTCAATTTGTGATGTGTTTCAGGAAAGACTTCTGTATTACAATTTCGAATTTTTGACCTAAAACTTTAATTTAATTGTTTAATATTATATGTGGAGAAATACAATATATCAGAAAGATTTATTGATAAATTAATATTGGAAAATGTGTAGGTAAGATTAGTAGTGGGGAGGAAGAGTGTCTGTATCACATATGAAGTGTCAAGGGTAAACCCTGTGTGTGCCTTGTTTTGGTTACCCTCCTTTAGGGGGATGTCAACCTGGTATATAGGTAGATAGATATGGCATCATTATACATGCAGGGGTCAACAAAACAACTGATGATGTGTAAGTATAGGGTGTGGGAGGCAGCCTGGTGGTGTACCCAGACCATCAACTTAAAACAGTTTGTTTTTGTATATGTTGCGCTAGATTTCACTCATTTAGATGCTGTCTTTGATGATGGGTGCTGCTGTAAAGTGATGATTTTATAATGGTATAGGATAAATTGGCATTCTACTGTATTGAAATTATTGTGATTATGTATTTGTACTAATCATGATTTAATTCTGACATACATAACTGTCACAAATTATAGGTGTACATTAATTGTATACACATATGTAATCAACAATTGGCAGTTGATAAAAGAAAGTTTATGAAAAAAGCTGATTATCAGATAGGTAACAGAAAGGATGTTGGAACAAAGGTTGAATTGAAGTATTTTTTTATTTCATCAAAGGATGGAGGAATTCCTTCCACTGAGGTGTCTCATAATGTGTTTTTTTCTTAATGATCACACAGATGGAAGCAGGGAGTTAGGTGTGAGTGATTGTGACTTCTATCTGGTGTTCATGAACTAATGACATGTGTCACTTTGAGGCACCAGTTGCAAAATTCTTTTTAACTCCAATTATTTAGAATTATGAATACTTCAGCTTTATACATCCTAGTTTTGAACTATCTGATGAACAGTTTGAACATTTTATGTCTTGTTTGTTTTAGATTGATGGAGACTACTTGGCATCCAGTTTGTATATATGTATAAATGTACTCTAGTTACAATGTTTGGAGGTGTATTGTGACAACATAACTTAATGGGAAGGGTGTTTTATCTGACTTTAATTAGAATACTGTGACTAGAGATCTATATGACATAATCATAGGATTGAAGGGACTGGTAGTCTCATCTTTAGAGGGTGGGATGACTGCTAGCTGTGATGATCACTTCTTTCACTGGGTGGGGCCAGGAGGTAGTGGTTGTGTGGGGAACACACCTGATCATGCAAATTATTAAGGGACCATCTGTAAACAGACACATTCTTCAAGGAAGACAGAGGCAAAACCCATAAAAGGTTGTGATGCATAGATGATAGTCCAAAATAAGAACACATTTCTGAGATGTATTAAAGGTAGCAAGTTGATTATTGCAAACCATAGTATACGTGGCCATGGGCTGGAAGCAAGGCAGAAGGGAACGATGATGGATTAGGTTAGTGAAATTTTGGGCAAAGGAGAGCAGTCACCAGAATTTCATGTGTTGGACTGGCCTCTTAAGGGTGAGTCATAATGTAGTTCCTTTATCATTTATTTGGTCACATATTTTATACGTCCAGGGATTTTATCAGTATTAGTTTCTTCAGATTTTGTATTATTCATTAAGTGCTTAGAAAGAGTTCAGTTGAAGTCTTTCACAATGCACATGAATGAACGGTGTTGGGAGATGTCTAATTAACCTACAGTTAATGTCAACAGGTATCAGGAAGTGTTCTCTTATATTGAGGCAAACTTCAATGTATATACAGAGAAAGAAAACTTTTATTATGAATACATTCTAGAGAACTCAATTTGCAATGTATATGCATATTTAACATCAATAGCTAAAGAAAAGGGCAGATAAGTCACAGACAATGGTATAACTAATTAGTTCTGTGATGTTATTCAGTGTATTTGAATATTTCTCTTATGGAGGAGCCATCATAGGTGTTAAGAGCATATCTGCATTTGTATTGACTCATATTTTTGTTCATAAAGTCTGAAAGTGAGACACAAGAAGATTTTTAACATCTAACACACATTATCTTTGCTGTGCAAGGAAAGGAAGTACTGTTCACTATAATAGTCCAGTCAATCAAGCAACCAATCAATCAATAGCCAGATGCCATATATCCGTAAAGAGATGGACGTTGTAGTCTTCCACACGGCAACAGTCAACAGCCTCACAAGAGGACGGCTGGGAAACATACTGGGATGATTGTGACCACAGCAAGCCTAAAGAAGAAAAAATGATTGTGGTTATATTAGCAACAACTGGTGCTTAATGGCTGATTGGGATGTGACAACTCAATTTTGCAGAACGAAAGGCAACTACTCTCATATCAGCTGTCACTTCACACCACAGCTGCTTACTGCATGTGTAGGGTGTGATGGATTTATTCTAAGAGTGCTATTGGCCTCATCAGGCCTCAGAGGTGCTGAGACAACCTAGGGAATGATGTCAAGTAGAGGCATCATGGGAACACAACATCCCTAAGACCTACCAGACTTAACTATCCCAACATCCAGACTACTCTCAACACTTCCCACAACTGGACTTACCCACAGTTAAGTTAAGCTTCCTGCTAGTCACCACTCAGCCACAGAAGCCGAGCTGCCTCTAGGATGAAAATTAATGCTGTTCCTGTGAATCCCCTTCATCAGTTGGAGGGTAGGAATAATAGACAAGTGTGAGTTGGTTTCTAGTCCAACATCAGCCCTGGATGGAATGTAGAATAAAGAAAACAAATACCAAAGATGGCATATGGTCTGCTGGAGCACACCAACCCTCACCTCGGGAAGAGACCAGCCACTGGACCTACAGGTACTGTTGTGTCCCCACGGATGTAAGTTTACCTCATCCTCATCCATAATGGTGAGGAAATGACTGAGATAGTGCTACTCTAGATCACTGTTTGTGACTATAAAAGTCTTGATTGGAGATTGGATGCCAAACATCTTTAGAAAGAGGACCTTGTGGTTCTGTGGTACAGTGCTCGACTTCATCTTTTTGCATATTATTGCATATCATATTTTAGTTGCCTCATAGGTTTCTTGGTTTCTGTAGTTGAGTGTTTGTAGATCTTTAGCAGCAAATAATTTGGATACCCAGATCCAATATTCACAAAGTCCTTGGCTGTAAATATTAACAATGTCCTATATTTAAAAGTTAGTGAATTGGTGAATTGTAGTACTGGAGGTCCATCTTATCTTGGAGTTCATTGACTCCCAGCCCAGTTTGCCTGCGCATTGATCTGGCGCTGCATCTGAATTTACTGAGTGTACAGTTTTTGGAAATGAACTTGATGTCGGTCACTAGGAAAGGTCTTCCAGTAGTGGACTCATTTGTGTCTGTGATTGGTTTTGCTTTTGAGGGTAATTGTCTCTGTCTAGTGCAACTTATTAGAATGTGAAGGGGAAGCAAACAGAAACTTGCAATTTTTGTCATCTAATTGGATTTATTGTAAAGTACAAGACAAGTTGTGATGCAGAACTGTCCGGAAATACAGACAGTTACTTGATATCATGCATTGGATTTGGCTCACCTATAGTAATCATCATCACTATCACGTGCATATTTGTCTTCATGTTAGCCATCACTTCAACCATTATCATCATCATCATCATCATCTCAAGCATTATCACCACATGGAGTTAGTGCATGTGCAGCAAGTGCTTAGTGGGAGTAAAAGAAGTAATGTTTTCAACAGTGAAACTTTCCTATTTCATTTTCAGACTTAACCCTCTCATGTACTAACTTTGAAATTATATTCTTATACATGTATAATACTTCAACAACCTGGAGGTCAGTTAGCAAGACCTGAGTCAGGAACAGATGAAGATCATCGTTTTTTTTTTTTTAAGTGTGTCAGTGATTCCTAGTTGTGGGTTTATGAACTGTGGGAACTATAGAATTTTGAAGTTTTACATGGAAATTATATTACAGATGAAATGTAAGAAAACATTATGTTATGAGTCCTTGAAATTTAATGTCTAATTGTTGGAATATTGGAACTCTAAAGATGACAACATAATGGTTGTGGTGATTCAAATATTTGAGGACCACTGGACTAGTAGTTCTGAATGCATTTCATCAAAAACCACAAAATGTTTCAAAAATTCAGTCCACCAAACTTACAGTTTAACCAATCAAAGACCAAGGAGGTTTTACTGATATTGTGTACAGGCTGCTTCAAGCTAAATCACATTTGGCAAATTTACTCATGCTGATGCACGTTTTCAGCTATAGATGTAATCACTATTTCAAATTTTCTTAATTTGAGTTATATATATATATATATATATATATATATATATATATATATATATATATATATATATATATATATATATATATATATATATATATATATATATATATATATATATATGATTGGTGGTTTGTAGAGGTGTGATAACAGTGCTTGGTGCATGAGAGGGTTACTTCTCTCCTCTCCTTGTTGTGTAATTATTGCCTCACAATATCTGATGTGTGATGTGACTATGGAATATGTAATGGTACCACATGCTTTGCCTCACCAGATTGTGAACTCAAAATTGAAAAGTCCTTCATCAGTACACAATAAATTCACTTTCATTGACCAAAGGCAGGTTGTTTAACCTAGTGTTCCACGCTATATTTTTGCAGATACTGTATATATATGATTATGTACATAATAGGCTAATTATGTTACATTTCTATGAAGTATATTAGTTTCGCATGACTTTTTTTTAATTTTTTTATAAAAGATGGAGGTAAATGTGATATGGCCATTTGATATGATTCATTGTTGAAGTATAATTTTGTGATATGAAACTTTATTTTCATCTTGAAAGATATAGTTCAAAATGCTATTATAGGCTTTCTGTTCATTGTTTAATACCTTGAAAATATATAATACTCTACTTATGTAAGATAATTACTGATGTGTTATAACTCTTATAATTGATGAAAACATACATTCAAAACACTAGTACATTTTTCTGCCTGATACAGCCCAGACCCACCCTGTCTGTATGGATACAACATTACATATGTGTGTCTTTATCAACTCTGTATTTGTGTGTGTGTGTGTGTGTGTGTGTGTGTGTGTGTGTGTTCTTACTTAATTGTATTTCTACATGATTGAGTCAAGCTCTTTGTTTCTCGTGTTTTAATACTATTCTATATTTTTTCTTTCAAGCTGTAATTTTTTTGCCACACATGACTTCTGGTAATATATTGCTTTGGTCTATTGACCTGTCTGTCAAGCTTAATCTTTATCGCATCTTTCTTTTAATCTTTTTATAATTTCTTGTTGTGTCTGTACTCAATAATGTGAATTTTTTCTTTACTTTTGGCACATTTATAAAGCATGATCATATTACTTCATCTTCTCCCTTGTAATGTTTCTAATTGTAGCTTATCAAGTATTTCTTCATTGCTAAGATCCTTCAGGCTCAGCATCCATCTTGTGGATGCTCTTTGTAACTTCTCAACATGGTTCTCAAAGTATGGTTTTCGTACTACTGTTGCATATTCAAACATTGATTGTATGAATGGTGTCATTTTATGTTTACCATTTTCTCATCAATTTATGAAAACCTACTCTCATGTTCGGTAGTTGGTTGTGCATGTTCCTTGCTTATTCATTTATTTGATCTTTGGTGAGTTTTCTTTTCAAATTTGAATACGTAGAATTTTCCCTATGAAATTCCACCTCCCATTTGACTTCATTCATATAACTGTGTGTGTGTGTGTGTGTGTGTGTGTGTGTGTGTGTGTGTGTGTGTGTGTGTGTGTGTGTGTGAGTGATTGATGCCCATGCATGTGTAAGTGCAGGATCTGTTTCCAGTGTCATTTCCTTCACAATTCTTGTAAAATCTCAATATTAAATATAGATGTTATAATATTGTGATCAAGGAATTCAGTTTTCACCATGGCATACAAAATGTCGAGACATTATCATTGGAATAGTACTGAAAATACATATATCTATATAGTTTAGTTTATCTGGTATATACCAGAGACTTCACTATATGAATACTCGTGGATTTTACATAAATAAATGTACTCACATTGTTTATGTTTCAAATGTTTCTCTTATGGGATGTGACTCATGCTGATTCTAATATTTATACAGAAACTTATTTTTTCTTTGTCTTCCAATAATATAACCAGTAGAAACTTGCAATATTTGCTACATACAAGCTCTCTCTCTCTCTCTCTCTCTCTCTCTCTCTCTCTCTCTCTCTCTCTCTCTCTCTCTCTCTCTCTCTCTCTCTCTCTCTCGCTCTCGCTCTCGCTCTCGCTCTCGCTCTCGCTCTCTCTCTCTCTCTCTCTCTCTCTCTCTCTCTCTCTCTCTCTCTCTCTCTCTCTCTCTCTCTCTCTCTCTCTCTCTCTCTCTTTTTGAGCTTGATATGATGTTTGTTTCACAGCCAACACCTTTAAGGAAAGTCCATAATTCTAAGGTAGCATGGGAGAAAACCCCTTTTTATGTTATGATTTCCCCAGCCATCCTTAACAATATTTTTTGGATCACAACCCATCATTGCAGTAACATGAGATTTCGTTACAGTAGCAGAAAACAATTTAGAGCAGCATTCAGAAGAGAAGGCAGCAAAATGTTAGAGAAATATCATACTAGAAATTAGAAATAGTACATATCAATAGGAAACTAAACGACAGTTACATTGCCATAGAGTTGGTAGTAATATTATGTACAGAAGATTGGAGAGTAGATTGAAAGAAAAACAAAGTATCGATATATAGATCAGAGACAGGAACAGTGAAAAAAAAAAGAATTAAAAAGTATTGAAATGACAGTGTAGAAGTGAATGTTATAGGTTTATGAAAAATGTGAAGACAATTGGAAAATGAATGAGAAGTATAGCTGTTAACAAGAAAGTTTAGAAAGGTAGTATATGTTCTACCAGGAAATGAGACAGTTGAGGAAACAGCTCAAGGACAACAACACTAGCTACATCCTGACTTCCTTTAGCTAGAAGACTAATAGTGGGGTATCTCATTAGCATGGCCGTGTTCTCCTATGGCATTCTTCTTTACACAAGGGTGGACCATAGTGGGTGACGGCATCAAAGCATATGTATGTAGGACCACAATGCCTTGCCGCAGGCCTTTGTAGGCAGTAAGATTTGTTTTGGTTTGCAGCCATCCTTGTGTGTTTCCTGGGTGCTGTTGGGATGGTCACCGATTCCTGCTAACTAATTATTACCCTGCCATGCTCAGTAGAATTCTAATTTCATGTTGATGTGTAATACGTGATTTCCTTTTTCATATGATGTTACTGTAAATTTATGTTGATGTGTTAATCTGTGGGAGTGGGAACAGCGGTAACAGCAGTATTATTATTATTATTATTACTGTTATTATTGTTATTACTATTGTTATTATTATTATTACTATCATTATTATTATTATTATTATTATTATTGTTATCATTATTATCATTATTAACATTATTATTATTACTATTATTATCATTATTATTATTATTATCATTATTATTATTATTATCAATAGTAATCGTACTAGTTGTTGTAGTAGTAGTACTAGTAGTAGTAGTAGTAGTAGTAATAGTAGTAGTAGTAGTAGTAGTAGTAGTGGTGTAGTATTTGTTGTTGTATTATTGTAATAGTTGAAGAGTAATCAATCAACTGATAATTTAGTTTACGTTCATATTGTGGGAACATTGATATGATACGGTTTGAAGGAATGTAGTACTATATACTATGTAGTATACAGTATAAAGTAGAAGTAGTAGTAGTAATAGTAGTAGTGATAGTAGTAGTAGTAGTAGTAGTAGTGATAATAG
>JAXIVD010002168.1:45159-50159 GCA_036785275.1 Cancer borealis
ATATATATATATATATATATACACACAGTAAGAACGGTCATCTCGCGTAATATAGTCTCGCGAATTTAGCATCTCGCGTCTATTTCAAATTTTCCGCCTTCTGCCATCTAGTGGTGCCAAACGAACATCTCGCTCATGCACATAGGTCAGCACACCAGTTAAAAGGTTGGTTTAGGTCGGTGGTGTCACGGCAGGAGCTGGGTCAATAACAATATTGCTATTTTGTTGTGCTGTGGAGCATATTTACTTTTGGTGTTCTAGTGAAAGTACAATACACTGTAATAACAAGGAACAGGAGTTCTATGAGTGGTAGTGGTGGAAATCGTGGTGGAAACTGTGGTGAAAAACGTGGTGGACGAGAGAAGCGTGATTATCGCAAGGGGGTGAAGCTCAGGATATATACACTCCAGGAAAAGAAAGGAATGGTTTAGATGATGAACAGTGGTGTAAGAACATGTGACATTATGCGTAAGTTTAACTGTCTTAAATCAACAGTACAATCGCTGTACAAAAATAAAGATAACTTGGCTGCTTCTGTGAAGGTATTTTCTCGGTTTTCCTCTGCTCAGTCACACTCTCATAACGTAAGTAGAATAATATTTGAACCTTTATTAATAGTCAGAAAGTGTACAATCTTGTTTATTATCATACAGATTATGCATAACCTTGTATGTGTGAATTTTCGGCAAAATATTTTGTATTCTTGGAGGGTTAATGGGAGTTTCACATCACCATATTTAACTGACGTCACAGCGGTACCCAATGAGACGCTCTGCTACCAAACCAACATCAGTTCTGATTCTACCTCCCCTCAGTCAACACGTCAGCTGCTTCGCTTCTCCCTGGTTGAAGTTTGCCTGGGAAGTTTTCTCCTATACAGTCCTAAGTTGACTGTGGGTGAAATATATCTGGATCTACAGATGCATTTACTGCCATATGTATTATTTACTATGCAGATTGGAGCTGTGGGTTGGTTCTTATCGCCCCAGGAGACAACATATGGTGTTTATCTGACTTCGCTTCTCCCTGGTTGAAGTTTGCCTGGGAAGCTTTCTCCTATACAGTCCTAAGTTGACTGTGGGTGAAATATATCTGGATCTACGGATGCTTTTACTGACGTATGTATTATTTACTATGCAGTTTGAAGCTGTGGGTTGGTTCCTACCGCCCTAGGAGACAACATATGGTGTTTATCTGATCCTCTCTGTCTCTCTGGTTGCGCAGTTTAACGTTGCCACCTAGGCGTGAGGCATCCCTCTTCTACGTCCTCGAGTAGCAAGAAGCGTGGGAGCTTGGAGAAGGACGACTTAGATAATTTTGCTAAGAGGAGTCGGTTTTTGGTAGATATTTCCACACTCCCTCCTCTAGCTTGCATTTTTCCGCCTTCATGTGTTAGGCCCTCACATCAGCTGAGCGCTCTCCCGTGCTTGGAGAGGGTGTTAGTAACTTGTTTATCTGTGTCCATTACTGCTGCACTATTACGGTGACACTGCTGCACCATTACGATGGCACTCTGCAACATCTTTATGGTGGCACTCCCAACACAGTGATGGGGCTCATTAACATGAAAATAATGGTAAATTTACAGTGTTACACCAGCCGAGCCCGACATTCTTCTTGTATTGCTTGATTCAGACTTTCCAACTTCACTTTTTATCTAACCTATAAAAATTTAACCTAACGGTGAGGGTTAGGTCGGCCTCCGTGATCAGTTGTTAACACGGTAAAGAGATACTTATTCTCTGAGTGCTACAACCTTGATGACATGACTGTTCGTGATTCATATGCTCTTTGATAAAATCATATGTGAACAGTCCTGTAGAGCGCCATTGGCTGAGTGGGACCTGTTAAATAACGACAACAAGTAACAAGTAACAATTTACATCTGATGAACGAAGTCATTGTGACAGAAAAGCAATAGATGAGTGTGTTATATGTGCAAAACACACCCTTTAACACCTAAGTGACCTTCTTAATGAAACGGGTGTAACACTGTAATAACACCTAAGTAACTTGTGCTAGTGAGGGAAAGTGATGTGTTAGATACACTCAAAAGTGTTTCTCAAAGTGACCTGACCTAGGAATGGAAGCAGCTGTTGCTTTCTTGCCACATTAGTACCTTGGCAAGTGCTACTTCCAGTCCCGGCCTTTTTTAGGCCAGCAGCCTCTCCAGGGGAGGGGAATGCATGGGCCAAAGCTGCAGTAACCTCTACAGTGAGTTCTGGGTTTCCTCCTTTAGTTAATACACCTGATAACTTTAGAGGGTGTAAGATTTTCTCTGCTAACCTATTGTGGGGGTCTCATGCAGGATCCTTGGGTTCATGATGTGGTGAAGGAAAAATTTCTAGAATTTGTGTCCTTACCTATTCAGACTGTGCCTCCACGTCCTCTCGCCCTGTCTCGGGCGGATGATCAGACCCTGAACAATGCCTCATGTCAGTTCCTAAAATAGTCAATAGTGGAGCCTTGTTTACCTGATTATCACGGTTTCTTTTCCAATGTGTTTCCCATCATAAAGCCGGTAGGGCCAGCAAGGGTTATCCTAAACTTGACGGACCTTAATGTTCATGTGCCTTATATTCTTTTTAAGATGGACACTCTGAAGGATGTGATTCCTTTAATCCTCCCTAACTGTTTTTTTATTACAGTTGATTTCAAGGACGCCTATTATTCAGTTTATGTTAGGCCTGAGGATAGGAAGTGGCTTCAGTTTTGGTGGAAGGGCTGCGCTTTTAGATTTACTTGTCTCCCTCAGGGGTTATCTTCTGCTCCTCACACCTTTACAAAGTTACCGAAACCTGTCCTCTCCCACCTTCGGTCCCTTGGAATGGTTGTGGTTTGTTATTTAGATGACTGTCTATTTATTGCTTCCTCGGTAGAGGCCTTGCGGGCCCAGGTGGACTATGCCTTGCACTTCTTTCATTCTCTGGGTCTCACCATCAATGTGCAGAAGTCGGTCCTGGAGCCTACCCAGAGGGTTACTTTCCTTGGTGTGGTTCTCGACTCTGTTTCCATGACTGCAACTTTGCCCTCCCGTAGGAAGGAGCGCATCAGGGAAAAAGGTTTGCTCCTCCTCAACAGGGATATCACCTTACAAGACTTGTCCTCATTTATTAGTTTAGCGGTGGCTTCTGGTCCTGCTGTAGAGTTAGCTCCTCTCCGATACAGGTACCTGGAGATTATTCGTAACAGGGGTCTTTCTTAGTTCTTTGGCAATTATCATTCACAGGTTGTTTTAGATAATCATGCCCGGGAATTAGTCACTTGGTGGGTGACTAATGTAGAGTTTCAGGAGCGGTCGCTCTGTTCTTCTCCAACCTGTGAGCTGTTTACGGATGCCTGCCTGACTGGCTGGGGTGCTTCAATGGGGGACGTTACAACTAGAGGTCACTGGGCCCACAAGGAACTGGATCATATAAACTCTTTGGAGTTAAAGGCTATTCTGTTAGGCTTGCAGTCACTTTCTCGGGATAAGATTGGCTCTCATATTAGGCTTCGCTCTGACAACACCACTGCGGTTGCATGTATTGATCGATGTGGTAGCACACGACCTACGCTTCATGCTCTTACAGAACAGAATTTTGAGTGGGCTGCTTCTAGGGGTATTACCTTGTCAGCACAGTATATACAGGGTTTATACAATATGACAGCAGACACAGAGTCTAGAGTCAGCAGGATGGATGGTGAGTGGATGTTACAGCCGCGTTTTTTCAGGATGGTTTGTCAGCGTTTTTTATACTCCTGATATTGATCTTTTTGCTACACGGATAAATGCTCAGTAACCGGACTACGTTTCTTAGAAGCCAGACCCATCTGCTATATGCATTAATGCCTTTACCTTGGATTGGGGTGGGAAGAGTTTATATGCTTTCCACCTTTCAGTGTGATATCCAGGGCTCTCCGGAAACTGCAGGACTACGGGGCGACGGCGCTGATGATTCTCCCACTGTGGCCAACTCAGGTGTGGTTTCCGGCAGCCCTTCAGATGTTGGCAGCTGATCCAGTCTTGCTTCTGCGCTGTCCTCTGTTTTTACCGCAACAGCCAACTCTTGCACACCCTCGAGCTCGGGGGTTGGTCTTGACAGCGATGGTGCTCTCCGGGCAGCGTTCACACGTCGAGGCCTTTCGACAGAGGTTGCCCAATTTTTTCCTTCGATCCTGGAGATCTAGCACTAAGGCTCAATATGGGCCGCGTATCAACAGCTGGCTGTCTTTTTGCCTCGACAGGGAAGTGGATCCGTTTCAACCACCTGTGAATGTCCTTCTGGACTATCTGTTGTCAGAATTTAAACGGGGGACAGGCCGCGGGTACAGCTCTATGAACACTATCCGGTCTGGCATCTCTGCAGTCGCTACTATTGATGGACGTTCTGCGGGACAACATCCTTTAGTTTCCCGTTTCAGGAGGGCAATCTTCCTGGAGAGACCGTCTTTTCCCCGCTCCTGCACTACTTGGGATCCTCAGCTAGTTCTGGATTATATCTGCAGTCTGGGTCCCACGGAGGACTTGTCCTTTCCTCAGTTATCCAAAAAATTGGTCGTTCTTATGTTCTTGTTGTCTGGCCAACGTGGCCAGACCTTGCATTTGCTGGACACAAGAAAATTGTTTGTCTCTGAGACTCAGGTTGTTTTTGGGATTAGCGATCTGCTGAAAACTTCCCGTCCTGGGGTCCATCTGTCAAGGGTGGTCTTTGAGGCTTATCCGCATGACAACCGCCTATGCGTTGTCCACACCATTCAGCATTATCTTGAAAGGACAACGACCATCCGAGGGGCGCTTACTGGGTTTTTCTTGACAACACGACCTCCAGTACGGTTGGCCTCTCGTGATACTTTGCGTCGTTGGGTGAGAGATGTGATGGGTGCTGCTGGCATTGACCTTACAATATTTTCTCCCCATTCAACTAGGTCTGCATCGTTCAGCAAGACGGCCCTGGTTTTGCCATTATCCACGATTGTCTCCACCATTGGTTGGGCCAGGGAATCGACCTTTACGCAAC
>JAXIVD010002168.1:55159-66156 GCA_036785275.1 Cancer borealis
CTGGGGACATTAGATGATGTTATCAACACACACAATGTTATGGAATTATTGATAGATCGAACATGGCTCATTAAGTTGCTTATTTTTTTAGTCAAATGAGTGCTGCACGATAAATATAACTGCTCTCATACAATTGTGATGGCCGAGGGATGAGTTCAAATAGCTTGTCTCATAAGTTGTCCGTAGCAAAATCGGTGGCGCGGTGCTATTAACTGACACAGTCTGTGTGCTGTGTCTCCCTCAAGACAGAATGGGGTGTCATCGAACATCTGGCAGTATTTAGTGCACCGCTCTGCTTTGTAACCGCCCCGGGGGTTCACGTTAGTGCATACAGCCTGCCGGTTTTTTCAAAGTGCTTGCGAGTGTTGTCTCCTCAACACGGTTCATTCTCTATAGTTTTTCTCCTCTACATACAATATGGAGAATGGCAAGCACTCTACCAAAGAGCAGCTGGCAAGCATTGTGTCACTCTTCAAGTCAGGACAGTCAGTAAAGGATATCTCAAAAATTGTTGGATTAGCGGAGCGAACTGTTCAAAAGTGGATCAAGCGATTTAAGGATGGTGACGCAAAGGAAGTACCGGAACATGGACAACGATCTGGTAGACCAAAAATTACCACTCAACGAACTTTAAACCTTATCCGGCGGCAAGTGGAGGCAAATCCACGTATTTCAGCACGAGAAATAAAAATAAATAACTCACAATTACTGGCTCATGTCTCCAGGAGAACAGTGCAGTATATCCTGCATGACAAGCTAGGTTATCGCAGCCGCCGCCCCCGCCGCAAACCTCTTCTAATTTGTCAGCAAGTCAAAAATAGGATTGTTTTTTGCCGAAAATATTGTCAGTGGGATGAAACCAAGTGGAGGCAAGTCCTATGGAGTGATGAAGCAATGTTTTACGTGGCCGGGAACAGAGGTGGTAATGTGTACCGACGCAGTGACAGTGATCCGCTAGACCCTCGTTACACAATGAAGACCCAAAAATACCCTGACAGTGTTATGGTCTGGGGTGCTTTTGGTTATCATGGTCAGGGAAACTTAGTTGTGCTGCCAAGGAATGAGAACCTCAATAAAAACAGCTACCTGGAACTCTTGTGTGACTACTTGCCAGAATGTTTTGAGGCTTGTCAGACTGAAAGTTTTATGCAGGACGGTGCATCATGCCACACAGCTCATGTTGTGAAACAGTGGTTACAAGATTGCCAAGTTCAGTACATTGAAGACTGGCCAGGAAATTCCCCAGATTTAAACCCAATAGAAAATTTGTGGGCAATCATTAAACGTGAGTTAAGGCAACATGACACACACTCCATTCCACAACTGATCGAAGCAGTGCAACAGGTGTGGCAGAATATTAACCCACAACATTTAAGGAACTTAGCAGATTCTGTCCCAAAACGTCTCAAAAAGTGCCTGAAGATGAAAGGAAGACCCTTGAAGTACTAAACATTTGTAAGTACCCATTCAATTATGTAAAATTAATGTTAAACATTATTTACGTTTGTTGCATCGGGAGCCGCACGAATTTAATGCGCGCACTGTATATATATATATATATATATATATATATATATATATATATATATATATATATATATATATATATATATATATCCATATATATACATATATATATATATATATATATATATATATATATATATATATATATATATATATATATACATATATACATATATATATATATATATATATATATATATATATATATATACATATATACATATATATATATATATATATATATATATACATATATACATATATACATATATATATATATATATATATATATATATATATATATATATATATATATATACATATACATATACATATACATATATATATATATATATATATATATATATATATATATATACATATACATATACATATACATATATATATATATATATATATATATATATATATATATATATATATATATATACATATACATATACATACATATATATATATATATATATATATATATATATATATATATATATATATATATATATATATATATATATATATATATATATATATATATATATATATATATATATATATATATATATATATATATATATATATATATATATATATATACACAGTAACTAAAGGGAAGGTTAGCAAGTAGCAAGGAGGGTTTAGGAAGGTATTAAGTTGTTTGGACAAGATATTTCCAATTGGAACGATAAAAGAGGAGTACTTAAGGTCAAAAATTGTATGTAGCCTTCATGACCTAGAAAAAAAATATGATAGACTTCACAAGAAAGCTCTTTGGAACATTCTGAAAACTTATGGTTATGGAAGGTAGTTATTGGAAAGAATCAAGGCATTTTACGGTAAGGCAAGTGTATGTGTGAAGGTGGATGGAAAGCTCAAAGAAATATTTCCAATAGGAGCGAGTGAGACAAGGATGTGTAATGTTGTCATGACTGTTAAACATTTTGTTGATATTTGCAGAGAGTAAAGGTTATTAACAACCACCAAAACTAGGTAACAGGAGACCCTATAGTTCTGTGGTCGGGGCTACAACAATACTGAGTTTGATAGTATGTATGAACCCTGTGGTCGGGGCTACAACAATACTGAGTTTGATAGTATGTATGAACCCTGTGGTCGGGGCTACAACAATACTGAGTTTGATAGTATGTATGAACCCTGTGGTCGGGGCTACAACAATACTGAGTTTGATAGTATGTATGAACCCTGTGGTCGGGGCTACAACAATACTGAGTTTGATAGTATGTATGAACCCTGTGGTTGGGGCTACAACAATACTGAGTTTGATAGTATGTATGAACCCTGTGGTCAGGGCTACAACAATACTGAGTTGATAGTATGTATGAACCCTGTGGTCAGGGCTACAACAATACTGAGTTTGATAGTATGTATAAGTATATATGAGCCTTGTGGTCGGGGCTACAACAATACTGAGGTTAATAGTATGTATGAGCCTTGTGGTCAGGGGTACAACATACTATCACCATATTCCCTGTGAGATGTAAAAAGCTACCAATATGGAAGGAGTAAGGAGTATGGGATGACTCTCCTCTGTATTTTCTCCTTTGAAAAGACAGGACACAGAAGGAGAGAGGAGAGTAACGCTTCCCTAAATTCTCAATGCCTTGTCTTGGTTACACCTTTAAACAGGTATTTGCTGAGTATATATAAATTGATAGATGAGAAGGAAGCTTAAAGTCAATGCTGGGAAAGCTAAGGTGATGTTTTATGAAAGAAAGGAAGTACAGGTAGTTGACTTTAATACACCTTAGAGGGTGACTGTGCCCACATTAGAAAGGTGTGAAGTAGTTATAGGAAGAGAGAGAATAGAGAAATTGAAAGAGTTGAAGTATTTGTGAACAGTGCTATGCAAACATGGAGAGATGGAAGGAGAAATAAGAGAGAGGCTGTGAAAGGCAGGTGTGTCATAGGAGAATAACTTTCAAGGGTTATAAGAGGGAGGAATGTCCATGGAGGAAAGAAAGAATCAGTATTCTCCTGCCAATATTGACATAAAGATCAGAACTTGGACATGGAATAGATCGCAGTAGTCAAGAGTGCATGATCTGAGAGGGACATATGGCATGACATGATGGGAGAGTGAGAGAAACGGAAGTGTGTATGAAAGGTGTGGTATAGAACCTTGTGCAGGTGGCGTGAAATATGGATTATTGGAATGGGTGAAAAGAAATATATTGTAGTGGGTTGGTCATATTGAAAGAATGAAGAATAAAGTATGTGAAAAAGTGTACAGTATGTGAGTGAAATTGAAGATGTTAGTATTAAAAGAGTACAAGTGTGAAAGAGGTGCTGATAGAGGACGACAGTTTGAACAAGCAAGGAAAAATAATGTAAGTGTAAGCATAGGGAGAGGTGGAGGCTCTGCCGAGGCTATCCCCTTGTGGGACATTCACAGAGGGACTAAAATGTCAGAAACTATAGATAGATGGATAGATAAAATATGTATAATGAAATCAACTGTCAGAGATATACATACTGTGAGTAAAACTGTTTGAAGTATGTACACAATGTAAAACAACTGGATGAGATATGGGTGTCACCTTTGTTTAGTATTACTTATTGACAAAAATTCTTACCCTGTGTGTGATTTTGACACTCTTTCTCCAGTCTTCTGTGAATATTTCCTTGAACTGCTGTATATATCGACACACTTGCTGCTGTGTTCCCAACTGAAACCTGCAAGACAAGGCTGTGTTAGTTCATATGTTTACTTTCCAATAAGGTTTCATTATTCATTACCATAACACAACCCTGGACACACTTTGGGTTAACGTGTGAGTTGGCTTCACTTTAAGTAATGAGGTTGGCAAAACAGAAGAAAGATCATAAGTAGGGATGTTGTAGGTGTCAAATATGTGGGGAATGCTGAATGAAAGGTTGTTGTTGGCAGTGAAAAAAAGCCAAGAAAGCCTGTCATCATATCTTATTTTGTTAAACTTAGTCTTGAATTAAGGGATATTCTTTGCGTCCAACCCATCACCATATCAATGCTTCCTTTGAAGACTACATTTGAAGCCTTGTACACTGTTATCAGATCTGCCCTTTCTCTTCCTTCTTGTAGGGTTGAGATTCAGTGTGATAGTCTTTACAGGGTCTGGTGACAAGCGGGATTTCTTTTTTTATGTGTTTTTGTTGTACATTGGCCAGTACTCTTTAAATGTAAAAAAAATAAATAAATAAATAGATACACAAAAAATGCTGCATCTCACCTCACATGCACGAAACCATCTTGGTTTGTTCTTTGTATTATTTCAACGTTTATTGTATCTTTCTTTCAATGTAGTGTCCATATGACTACTGTATATTCCTAATTTTTTACAGATCATTGATACAATCAATTCACTAATATTTCTTAGTAAATTATATGCCTCTCCTGTGATCTAAAAACGTTACTCCAATCACAATCTTATTTCTGTTACCTGTCCTATCACTCCAGTGCAGCCTAAACAGAGGTGCTTCTGGCATTTCAACTCTGCTAAGTGGGAGGACCTGAGGCAGTACTATTTTGATTTTTCTTGGGATGATTATTGCTTCCATGTCAGAGATCCTTTTCTTTGTGCCGAGCACATAACAGAGGTGATTATCTCTGGCATGGAGCTATACATTCCTCATACTTTCTCTAATACTAAAGTTAAAAAAGCCCTGGTTTAACTCTGCTTGTTCTCGTGCTGAAACTATATATTTATATATTTCTGCCCGTAATCATGCCAAATCTATTCTCCAACTTACTAAAAACTTTTTCATCAATAGAAAATGTCAAAGTCTTTCCAACTCATCTTGTGATTTCTGGCATCTAGCCAATAATATCTCTAACAATTTAACTTCTTCATCTTTCCCTTCTTTACTTCAACCAGATGGCCCCACAGCTGTCTCTTCTTTCTCTAAAGCTGAACTCTTCGCTCAAACCTTTGCTACCAACTCTACTTTGGATGATACTGGGCATATTCCTCCTACTCCTCCACCCTCTGACTACTTCATCCCTAAAAATTAAATTCTTTATCATGACGTTTTCCAGGCCCTTTCTGGCCTTGATTCTCGGAAGGCTTACGGTCCGGATGGAGTCCCTCCTGTTGTTCTCAAAAACTGTGCTTCCGAACTCGCTCACTGCCTGGTCAAACTCTTTTGTCTGTCTCTCTCTACTTCTACCTATCCTTCTTGCTGGAAGTTTGCTCACATTCAACCTGTCCCTAAAAAAGGTGACCGCTCCAATCCTTCTAACTACCGCCCTATAGCTTTCATTTCCTGCCTTTCTAAAGCCTTTGAGTCTGTCCCTAACAAGAAGATAATGAGGCATCTATCAGCTCACAACCTTCTTTCTGATTGCCAGTATGGTTTCCGTAAAGGCCGATCGATCTACTGGTGATCTTCTTGCTCTCCTAACTGAATCTTGGTCATCCTCTTTTAGGGACTTCGGTGAAACCTTTGCTGTCGGCCTTGACATATCGAAAGCCTTCAATAGAGTCTGGCATAAATCTTTAATTTCTAAACTATCCTCCTACGGATTCTATCCTTCTCTCTGTACCTTCGGTTAATCTGGATAATAGGTCCATATCACGTACAAACACGAAACTCATATATAATATAGAAGACTTGGTAATCGTGCTGTAAACGTAAAAAAAAATGAGGTGCTCACTTCTAGTGTGGCCGTAATAGCACTCGAAAGTGTGGCAAAATTCAACAGTTTTTAAGTCCAGTGAGCTCTGCACCAGTCAAAAGTAAATATTGAAATGATTTTCTATTGTTTATGACTGGGGTTTGTGGGTAGCAGCATATAAGGATTTCATGATATCTATGGAACTGAACTCTCCAATCGTGCTGCCACTCGTGACTGCCATTTGTGCCACTACCAATTACAACTTTCCACGCTAGATTGTTACGCTTTTCATTTGTTTTAGGGACACGTCAGGTGTTCCAATACAGGCTCATTGTCAGTTGTTGATATGGCTATCACACAGTAGGACGTGACGAACATCTTCCCGTTTCTTGTGAAGGATGTTAAAGAAAAGTGCCAGTGTTTGGGAGGATGAAAGCACACTTTGTGGGTAATCCAGCAATAGCTATGTTCAAAATGAGGTATAGACATGTGAAGAAGAGGTTTCATGTCTTTCTCAACGAAGCCACTAAACTCTACCCACCTCCATCGCCTTAAGAATATCCAGACCACACCAATAAGTCATAACGGTATCATTTTTGAGGTCCTTTGTTAGGTTAGGTTAATGTCCTAGATTAGGTTAGGTTAAGTTATGCTAGGTTAGGTTAGGGAAATTCGAAATTTTCAGGGAAATTTTCTTAGATTTTTGAAGGCCCATATTTTGCTTATTTTTCATCCCCTTCCCAAAACCCCCTCTTTACTGGCGACAAGCAGGGTTTTTTTTATACCTAATTTATTTTTCCCTTAGCCAGTACCCTTTTAATGTAAAAAAAAAAAAAAAGAAATTCTACAAGGCATGATACCAGAACACAATTTCCTTATATTATTTTGGAAAAAATTAAATGATTGAGGTTCATAAATGGTGCATGGAATGAGTTGGATGTGGAGGTAATAACACCAAAGAATATCTATGACTATTAGAAAAAAATTTATAAGATTACATATGGAGACTGGACAACATAAACATGACTCAAATCCTGTATAGTACAACTCAGTAAATATAACTAGGTGAATACAAAGGCTGTCATGTAATTCAGAAAGAGTATTACAAAAATGTACTTACTTGCAGGTAGAGCCATTCTGTTTTCCTTCTTGGTAATCTCGGTCAACATACAGTTCACCAAAGTACACTTCGTCTGTCTTCCGTTGTGATATTGTCAATCTGTAGAAAGTCAACAAGAATAAAACTCACACTACCTCATGGCTATACAGACATAAGTTGAGTCTTACAGCTTACTCACATGCCCACATATAGTAGTACAATGGTGTATGAATATTCCATGAGAAGCACTGTGTTGTACTCCTTCACTCCTAGTACTCTTAAATCCAAAATGAAAAACTTTTACATTTTTTTTTTTTTACTTCCCTCCATTGTGAGAGAAGTAAAAAAAATAGTAAAAGTGTAGTACTACAGGGATGAGTTTTGGCACCAATAATGTTATTGGTATATGTAAATGACATGACAGAAGGAGTAAACAGTTACATAAATAAGTTTGTTTGCAGATAATGCAAAATTATTAAGAAAGATAAGAAACCACAAAGATTGTGAGGAGCTACAGAATGATATAAACATATATGAGTGGATCAAGACATAGGAAATGCAATTGAATGCAAAAAAATGCCATATATTGGAAATGGAAAAGAGTGCAATGAGACCCTCATGGATGTATAAGTTAGGGGAAAATATTATATCAATAGTAAAAGTAAGAAAAATATTTGCGAGTGGTAATACAGGACAACTTATCACCAGAGAAACACATAGATACAATATTTGGTGACACATTCAGGATGTTAAGGAATATATGGATGGCTTTTCACTTCCTAGATAAAGATATGATGAGAACCTTGTGCCAGTTGATAGATATATAGATAGACACAGGCAACTCCTTTTACACAAGTTTAAAATACGTGTATTTGGTTTAAAACCATGTCAAAAAGACAGTATTTTTGCTTTAATTACACTATTTTTTTAGAATAACACAATACAATGCAAACAAAAATAGCCTTTCTTGTTTATTACTATTGTACAATTTATTTTGTCATATCATGTCTCATTTAACTCAGAGTCGAGTCTTAGTTATCAAAATTCAGTGTCTCATGAACAAAGGAATAGATTTGACATGTATTTACACTATATGGGACAATTATGCTTACACAACTTGATTTTTAAAATAGGCGAATGCTCCAGGAACACAATATACTTGCATAAATTGAGATATAATATATATATATATATATATATATATATATATATATATATATATATATATATATATATATATATATATATATATATATATATATATATATACACACACACATATATATATATAGTCACAGCAGTATTTTTTGTACCAATCCGTTTCATAGAATTAATATAGCCATCCTATGCTTGCCGTAAATTTCATTTCCTCGATGGTCTTGCCTTGTTTTGAGGCAATCTTGCTCTGAATTTTGTAGGCCTCATCTTACACCATAGATCCAGTCAAGGTAAGTTTACATCGTCGCATATCTTCCATCCACAACGTTAGAGCACTTTCCATCTCAGTGTAAACAGCAGACTTTAAATGCACTTAAATAGCATTACGCGGGAAGTGGAGACAGAGTGAGATAGCATTACGAAGGAAGTGGAGTGGCGGGAGAATGTTTACAATTTTTGGCGGGTGTTCGCGTTAAATTGAAAAAAACTGTGTTAAATTGAAATACTATCCCTGATTTATGGTCTCGTGTTAAAAAGAAAATGTTAAATAGATTCGTGTTAAATTGACGCTCTACTGTGTGTGTATATATATATATATATATATATATATATATATATATATATATATATATATATATATATATATATATATATATATTATATATATATATATATATATATATATATATATATATATATATATATATATACATATACATATATATATATATATATATATATATATATATATATATATATATATATATATATATATATATATATATAAATATACAGTAAGAACGGTCATCGCGCATAATTTGTACTGAACTATCGGCCACGAGATGAAAAACCGCAAAATGAACGATATTGAAATACATGTAAATAGTATAATTCGTTCTTAGGTATGGTACATAAGCTTCTTATAACTCCCATTAACCCTCCAAGAATACAAAATATTTTGCCGAAAATTCACACATACAAGGTTATGCATAATCTGTATGATAATAAACAAGATTGTACACTTTCTGACTATTAATAAAGGTTCAAATATTATTCTACTTACGTTATGAGTCTGTGACTGGCTTGAGTAGCCTGGCAGTGGTGGGGAGCAATCGTACTGTTGATTCAAGACAGTTAAACTTACGCATAATGTCACATGTTCTTACACCACTGTTCATCATCTGAACCATTTCTTTCTTTTCCTGGAGTGTATATATCCTGAGCTTCACCCCCTTGCGAAAATCACGCTTCTCTCGTCCACCACGTTTTTCACCACAGTTTCCACCACGATTTCCACCACTACCACTCATAGAACTCCTGTTCCTTGTTATTACAATGTATTGTACTTCCACTAGAACGTTTTCACTATAACACTAAAAGTAAATATGCTCCACAGCACAACAAAATAGCAATATTGTTGTTGATCCAGCTCCTGCCGTGACACGACCGACCCAAACCAACCGTTTAACTGGTGCGCTAACCTATGTGCATGAGCGAGATGTTCGTTTGGCACCACTAGATGGCAGAAGACGGAAAATTTGAAATAGATGCGAGATGCTAAATTCGCGAGACTATATTACGCGAGATGACCGTTCTTACTGTATATATATATATATATATATATATATATATATATATATATATATATATATATATATATATATATATATATATATATATATATATATATATATATATATATATATATATATATATATATATATACACAATGGAACCTCGCATTATGAGTGCACCATATAACGAGTAATTTGTAGAACGAGCTGAGGCTCAGGCAAATTTTTGTCTTGTTTTACGAGTAGAAATCAGCACTATGAGCAAGGTTCATACAGTGACCGCCAGGCTCACAGACTCTCCCGACAAGCATGAGAACTGCTGGCTCTGTGGCTCAGTTCACATGGGTATCTTGTTGTGGAAGCATCACTATTGTGTTTTTCAGATGTTTTTCTTATAGTTTTGTGTATATTTTTGCTATTATCTTATAATAATTACTGTAGTTGTGTTACCATGGATCCTAAGACTAGTGCAAAGAAAAGTTCTAAAAAAAAAGAATAAGCTAATAACGATAGAAATTAAGAAGAAAATCATTGATAAACATGAGAAAGGAACTCGTGTAGTGGACCTTCCAAACAATAGTAATCCTCCTCCTCCTCCACTGCTCCATCGTCTTCCTTGCACACAAATCATCCCATCTTTATGGTAATTAAATTAATAAAACCAGTTTATATTATTTCTTTTGCATTCTCTTTGACTGTATTAGGTAAAGATTCATTTCCTTAACCACTCAATATCTTCTTACCTGCATAATGCACTGCAAATTCAACCTCAAATACTTGTTCAGATCACCTCAAACAGTTATGCCGCTGAATTACGGAAAAAATATGATTTTTTTTTTGTTACGTTAAGTTTAGTTACGTTTTTTTGGGTAAGTTTATTTAACTGCAGCTCTGGGAAGGTTATGCTAACAAAGCATTTTTTCAGTAAATTTTCATCTTCACCAGAATGGAATGTGACAACCAAAGAAAATGGCGTCTGCATCTCACACAACCCACTACTTTTGGTCAT